>WOVY01000316.1:42500-47500 GCA_013436015.1 Rhipicephalus annulatus | reverse complement strand
CTTCGTTGACAAGGCTTCAATTAAAAAACAATTATGTCGGGTGCAATTAGCAAGACCATGATCAGTATGGCGCTATTAAACGTAATACTGATCAACCGTATAATAATTACCATCACATTAGTAAGAGCTAATTAGCTTAATTTGACTTATCGTCCTTATAATTAACATCACATTCTTTAGCGTAGTTTAGTTAGCTCATCAACTAGCATGCTTTAGTTAGCCCGGTTCTTGCATTACATGGCATCATTAGCACAGTCTTCTTACGACGTGCTGTAATTATGTCAGCCTTACCATGACTTGGCGTAATTGGCTTGTTCCTATGGCACGTCTTGGTCTAACTATCCAAGTATACCGTCCCGCCAAAAGAATCATAGCATATCCATGGAGTGAAACATGATGAGTGAGGTGAAGCTTCGGAAGGTTTTATCGGTAAACTGCGAATCGTCTCTCTATCCGTCCATCCGTTCATCTGTCTGTCCCATCCGTCCTTTCGTCTGTCTGTCTGTTCATCCGTCCGTCCATCCGTCCACATCTGCTGAGTGAATCATAGAACTATGCGGTCACGTACCATGAGCTAGGAGCGACAGACTCACAGCTTTAGGAGCTTAGTCCCTAATAGCTAATAGATAGTTTGAGAATTGGGAGAGGACATTGCAACAGAAGGCGACAAAAGCACTGTAAATTCCTACGTGACACGGACTTGAACAAGCGGCTGTAACAGCCATGTCACACACCACGAAAGACAAGACTGGACTATGACTGAGTGTGCGCGCGTGTGCTGCCTAATGTGCTGTGTTTATCTCTCTTCCCTCTCTCCTCTCTATTTTTCATCTCCTCCATACCGTCCCCTGGGCAGGGTAGCAAACCGGCTGCCTATAGGTGGTTAACCTCCCTGCCGTTTTTTTTTTCTCCTATTTTCCTCCCCCCCCCCCCTCCTTGAGAATTGAGGCCCCAAGGAGCTTGAGGACCCAAGAAGCTTGCGAAGCGCCAAGGCACATGCGTAGAACCCAAGCCAATCTTGGGCTCTTGCGTTCGTGCTGACCCAATGCTCAGCAATAGAAAACTGTACTCTGCTCCACCACTTTGGTTCAGCACTACCAAAACTACGGAGTGTAAAAAAGTCACACATTTGCGCCATAGAACATAGTTCCGGATATAATAGGTGCCCTAAAATTAACCGGTTTGGCTAAAATTGGCGTTTGTTTGGTGTATATCAAGCCACACCGTTATGTGATACATTTATTGTTCGCATTTAGCTCTTAAGAATGAAAATATTTTTGTCACTTACCACTGGTAACTTTGTTTGCAAGTCAACATGAAAGCACCCACGCAAGCGATCGCCCGCGTCGATTCTAACTTGCTCTTGCTACACGCCCACTGCGCTGACAGCAACAAATTAATGGCGAAATCCATCATCAATTCATAGTTTCATCTAACTCTGAGAATAAAACATCAGGTACGTGTTGTCGTTATCAGCGAGATATACGGCTTTCTTAGCCACACGTCCTAAGACTAACGTGCCGAGGCAGTACTTGGGCTGCGTCACCAGACCAAGAACGCTCCACCTTCAAGCAACAGACATGCAACACGGCGCAGCATTTCGTGCGCGTCGGGTCCTCTTCGGTGGAAACAAAAACAGATAAAAGAAGCATTGCCGCGGGAGACGTGAAGGAACGCGTCGATGGAGAAGCAGCCATGAAAAGCGTCAAAAAGAAACGGGCACAAAGTGAAGTTATCTGCCGGCATCAGCGTCTACCAATCCTCAGGAGGGCAACAAATGCCGCCATGCCGCCGCCGGAGTGGGTCCGGCGGCGGCATGGCGTCCGATCGCTACAAGCTAGTTTGCTTGATTTTACAGGCATACCGTTTCAAGTGTTACAGAAGCGATGACCGTTTCTTGTTGCTGCTGCCGGACCCCCTGCCTTGCGCATGCGCTGTGAATTCATTTTTGTGTTGGCTAAGAATGATACTCTTGATTTCTGGAGACGTCGAGTGTGATGCTGGTCCCCAAATCGAAGATATGCTGAAGGAGTTGCTTGCCGGTCAGCGAAAAATTAGCCAGGACATAGCCAGCCTCACTACTACAGTAGTGGCTCTCGATAGTAAGTTAAATACCGTAGAGGCAAGGATAGCTGCGGCTGCGGACCTGGTTCCTCGATTGAACGAGCTCGAAAGCACTGTGAGGGACCTAAAAACACGGTTGAAATTCTTGACCACCGTAACGTCGACTTGGAAAACCGCCTTCGCAGGAACAACCTGATCATTTACGGATTGACGGAAACGGAGAAAGAGACTCCGGATCAGCTACTGGAAACTGTGCATGAACTCATAAATGTCAAATTAGGCGTCAAGTGTGAAAACATTGAGTGGTGGCACAGGCTAGGAACGCAAAGAAAGAATAGTAGACCACGACCTGTTATTATTAAGCTCATTGATTTTCGTACGAAGACACAAGTTTTAGGAAACACAAGAAAACCTAAAGGATCAAAACTATGCATAAATGAAGACTTCTCGGCACGTGTTCGACAAATACGCAAGTCTTTGTGGCAGCACTCAGTTGACATCAGAAAAAATGCAGATAAAGTCCGACTTCGCCACGATGCTCTTATCGTGGACAGCGTCCGTTATAGCTGGGACGAAGCCAGCTGCACCCTTGTCAAACATTCTCAACACGCACTTGAGCGGCCGCCCGCGCATGCGCCTTTACATTCACGTCAACCACGACTTCCAGAGTGACTGCGTATTGATCAAAATTTGGTCATTATAAATATAATGCACGTAGCTTAGCAAACAAGATTGATAGCTTCAATTGGCTCATTGAGTGTCACCAGCCCTCAATTATTTGCGTCACCGAAAGCTGGTTAAATGATTCTGTTTTAGATGTTGAAACCTTGCCCCCGGGTTATGTAATTTTACGCAAAGGCAGACTAAGTGGTCGTGAAGGGGGTGTAGCACTTTTTATCAAAAATCACATAGACTTTTCTTTGCTTCCTGATCTGCCAAACACAGAATCTATCTGGTGCAAGTTAAAAAATTCTTGGCCAGGCTATTGCTGTAGGAGCTATTTATATCGCCCTCCTAACGAAACTTCCGACGTTTTTTTCTGATATTACCAACAATATTTTAGATCGCAAGCTTCACCTGGGCAAATTAATTTTGACTGGCGATTTCAATGCCCCGTGCATTGACTGGAACAATTTTACATCCTACGGTCGTGACAAAAAGCTTTATGACTTGCTCGTAAACATGGCACTGTCATTTGACCTCACTCAAATTGTCACTTCCCCTACCCGTGAGAATTCAATACTTGACCTTGTCTTCATAAGCGACGAATTTTGCAAAAAGGGATACCACAGTGAGGTTGTCACAGGTTTGTCTCACCACAATGCTGTAATTGCGTGCCTCAACATAGTGTGCCCGCCAAAACGACCTGAATTTAGGCGTGTGCTTGATTTTAGTCGTGCCGATGACAACTCTATTATCGATATGCTGGCATCTAGTTTTGAAGATTTTTTTCCTAGCAGTGAACACAGTGATGTAAATGTACTCCTTGGTCATTTTCATGGTATTGTGCAGAAGTGCATATTAAAGTCTGTGCCTCAAAAGTGCATTAAACGCAATCCAAAACATCCGTGGTACACACGGGAAATTATTCAACTAACTCGCCGTATAAAGCGACTTCGCAAAGGTCGTCCTCTTTTGTCAGTTGCGCGATCACCACTGCTAAATTCTTTGAAGTGTACTTTGAAGGCGAAAATGCAGGAAGCGAAAAATTTCTATTTCAACAATACATTGTCACGGTTTATGGTAGAAAACCCGACCAAATTCTGGAAGTCTATTAACCCGAAGTCATCTGTTCAGTCTTGCTTCCTTACAAATGACCAATCATGCTCCGATTCTAACACTATTGCAGAAAGCTTCAACAACTATTTAAAGTCCGTTTTCTCTCGTGATGATGGCACAATCCCAGATTATGCTTGCAACTTTGTTCAGTCTACAATTCCAGACATCACAATCTCTTGTTCAGGTGTTCACAATTTGATACTAAAATTAGATGTGACTAAAAGTTCCGGTCCTGATGGCATTCCTAATACGTTCTTGAGGCGGTACTCCGAATGGTGCGCTCGTTACTTGACTGTCATTTTTAATAAATCGTTTGCGTCGGCCACTGTTCCCATACTTTGGAAGACAGCAAATGTTGTCCCGTTATTTAAATCTGGCAATAAGCAGCTCATTCCAAATTATAGTCCAATTTTCCTAATTTCAACAAGCTGTAAACCACTGGAACACATCATTCATAAACTTATTGTTGAGTATTTGGACGCAAACAACCTTCTGTCCCGGTGTCAGCACGGCTTCCGAGCTGGATTTTCTACAACAACGCAGCTCCTAGAATTCACCCATGACATTGCCACATCACTTGACCAAAGGGGTCAGACAGACGCAATATTCATAGACTACTCGAAAGCTTTCGACAACGTATGCCATAAAAAACTTCTTCTAAAACTTAGTTCTTTTCTTAAAGATTCTAAACTACTCGGTTGGATTGCGGATTACTTGCGTTCTCGATCTCAGTTCGTTACTTTCAACCAGGTGCAGTCATCCCCTGTTGAAATTACATCCGGTGTGCAGCAAGGCTCTGTGCTAGGGCCTCTCTTGTTTATTATATTTATTAATGATGTTGTTAATGTCATCTTTGGAACCCCTGTAAACATCCTTCTGTATGCCGATGATTGTGTACTGTATAACTGCATTACTACCTTTCAAGACCAGTCAGTCCTCAACAACGTATTCTCGTTATTATGTGATTGGAGCTCAACGTGGCAAATGCCCATAAATTACAAGAAAACTGTAGCTATGACTTTCTCAAATAAAAAAACAGCCTTTAAGTTTCAGTTATAACTACAATGGGTCCACCCTAGCACATGTGAGTGAATTCAAATACCTAGGCATCACCTTTACACATGACCTTAAATGAGGCAAACATGTTGATCAGATAA
>WOVY01000316.1:0-40000 GCA_013436015.1 Rhipicephalus annulatus | reverse complement strand
GCAACGCAGCTTGGGGAGCCAATGTCTTGGGCCCCCAATTCTCAAACTCTCTAATTAGTCAGCCGCACGTGCTCGGGTGCTAGCGGACGATGACAACAAAGAAGACGCACACCGGCCGGGCAACGCGCTAGAATTTACAGGCTGACCATCATGATTCACACGTGGCCTCGTCTTTAGCTGTGGTCGGGATTTTGTAAGCCGCTCCGCGGGGTTTGATCTCAGAGGCTACCGTGCTGCTTATTCTAAAACATACTTAGTGCAGGCATTAAAAGCTTCAAAATAAATTTAAACACCCCGTGCCTCTAAAAAATATCATCACAAAAAGTTGGACACTTTTATTGCATGGGTGCAATTCAGCACTAAATGGAACGACAAACAAATGCAAGAAGATGCTTATGGTTTGAAAACACCACCCAATTTAGATGACCGTCCTTACTCGATGACTTGTTCCTTCATAACCAATGAAATGTAACGCGCCGAGGGTCGGATTTGACTTATTCGTACTGTTGGCTCGTTCATAATGGGGTGTCGCCAGAGCTCAGGAGGATCCGGAGTTTCGCGAAACACGGCCGATTCTGCATAGCACCCCAGATTCTGTTCGACCATGTGCACGCGAGGCGATAATGACGGATAAGAAAGCCACAATCGCAGTCGCAAAGACACTTACACGCAAGAAAAGAAGATTTGTGACCACTACTGAGCGGACTATAGAGACGTAGACGTAAGAAACGAAAATTTGTGACCACTACTCAGCGGACTATAGTTGAAAGAGAGCATACCGATTGATTGATCGATTGATATGTGGGGTTTAACGTCCCAAAACCACTATATGATTATGAGAGACGCCGTAGTGGAGGGCTCCTGAAATTTAGACCACCTGGGGTTCTTTAACGTGCACCCAAATCTGAGCACACGGGCCTACAACATTTCCGCCTCCATCGGAAATGCAGCCGCCGCAGCCGCGATTCGAACCCGCGCCCTGCGGGTCAGCAGCCGAGTACCTTAGCCACTAGACCACCACGGCGGGGTAGAGCATACCGACTGCGTGTTTGTTCTGGCAATAGGAGAACTTTTGCTCTCGCCTATGCAGGACTGTATATATGTATATATGCTATTTGGTTTTTTTTTTTATTTGTAACAATCAAGTGTAAAGGGGTAGCCGTCGCCAAGTAACGGTGACAAAACCTCCGTCGTTTATTTTCTATTTCAACAAAAAAAACACGTAGACGTATGATGCATTAGCAAAAGTACTGTAGTAGAATACTATAGTCGGTGACAACCTAAGAATAAATATACGCTTCACCCACGAGGCCTCATTGCCTTTATTGTCCATGCCTCCGCGCTACAGAGGAAGTAGTTTCCAAACAGTGGCCATAATTTTTACGCATACAACCATTACCTTGCAATACTTCATTGGTGTTGAAATACATAATCCGAAGCTTTATAAATAAACTTGAGAAGGCGCGTGATTCCGCGTCAGCTTAGCAATATATCTGTTGTTTATATTCCCCCCCCCCCCCTGCGCTCATCTCAGAGTCCATGAAGAAGCAATGCAAATCTCTCGAAGCCGATGTTTCTGCACAGTACTTAAGGTTGTGCTAAACAAACAATGCCACATTTAACAAAATGGTTAAAATAAGAAATAGTTCTTCGGTGGTTTTACAAAATGAAACAGCGGCAATAGTCACATTTAATTACGTTATTTGCAGTTTTTTTATGAAACTTTCACTTCCAGGTTTCTTCGCTGTCTTCCGTAGCTATGGCAACTATGGTTCAAAGCAAAAAATTGGAGAAGCGATCTGAGATTGACTTCGCGAATTTCGATTTTTGTGCAGCCTTAAATACCGAATGGGCGTTTAGCGTCGCCGTGCTTGTCATCGTGTTTGAGGTAAATGCCAATGTTTCATTGGACGCCTTGTTTCATGGAAATAAAAGCGCATAGCACACATTGTGCCTTACAGATGGGATTGTTGCATACGTTGCCGTTAAGTTAATGGCCCAGGCGATGCACGCGGCTAAACTGGCGGCGTCTAAAAGCTGTAGGTGAAGCTTTTTTTTTTGCTTTTTTCTTGCTTCGACAGCTTGCACGCAATGGTGTTGCCATCACCCCGTCAGCCCGTGAATATTCAACTTCTTCAAAGCGGGGTCCAGTTTTGCTGCAACCAGGGGCCACTACCTTCAATGAATGTGTGTGTGCGAAGGTGTGTCTGTGCAGGCAAATGGGTTTTCTCTCTCCGGAGAATGCGAGTGAATTGCGTGCCAGACTTTGCTTTCACAGGAGAGTGCAATGCATCCATCTTTTCTTTCGTGGGACTTATATATCCGCTCTTAGCCGAGGGGTACGATGCGATTAAAAGACACACGCCACTCCGATGTCACCGCCTCAAAAGACCCCCGTGTTTATTTAACAGCCGCTTTTTATCAGTTTACAGCTGTAAAGTCGTTGGGAAGCACAGTGTTTCGCTCGAACAAAGATAATGATAACACTACATCCTCCCTTTTTTTAGAAAGTATTGTATCACAAAGCGGGCAAAGACACAAATCAGTATGAATCACAACAATACAGAACTGTATGCTGCAAGTTTCAAGTGTAGCCGTATCGCCGTGGTGCCCTTATTTCTCGACCATAGCGTGCCACATAACTACCAGGTCTCGTGTTATCAAATAAAGCCACCGGCGTTCAAATGAGCGCAGAATTCTGTGCTGAGGGCTTGTGTTCCTCGTATTGCCCTGCAGCGTGCAGATTCGCGGGAAAGTCATAAGATGGGTCATGCGCGCAAGTTCACTCACTGTATCTAACCAATGCCCTTCTATTTCTCTCTACTTCGGCCCCTCGTCTGTTCGCACCCGATGCGACTGAGGCCGCTGGGCTGGACTGAGCACCCCCTCCCCCCCCCCTCACCGTTGCTGGAATTTCGCACTCTTTTATCCATACACGATTTCCAGAGACAAATTGTGGTAATGGAGTTACAGCATGACGATGGTCGTAGTTGAGCCTTTGCTTATTTCGAAATATTTTGTCCTTGTATCGGAGGCTTCTAAGACTGTTCTCTTTTGATTGCACAAGTTTTTTCGGGTGTACGGGCAGCGTAGAACGTAACCGCCTGCCCACCAGCAGCTGGGCTGGACTTGTACCCAAGGGACCAGGGGAGCCCCTGTACACTACAAGGGCCAGGTAAGGGTCAGCAGGTTTTTCCAACATCCGTTTTACCGTCTGCACTGTACGTGCGGCTTCTCCTTTTGACTGCAGGTACCTGGAACTAGATGTGACGTGACGGAAGCCATAACATGTTGCAAAGAGCGCAAATACTGCAAACGCGAATTGAGGGCCATTGTCTGTTACGACCAGTTCTGGGATCCCGTGCATAGCATATATACTCATGATTTGAACAATAGCAGCGCAGAGGTCGTGGAAGATAACAGGGCGAGCTCCGGATATCTCGAAAAGTAGTCTACTACCTGAAGGTACTTTTTCCCCTGCAAATATAAACGATCCCCTATCGGAAAAATTGCCATGGTGGATACTGGAAAACATGGTGGGCGTAGTGGAAATAATAGTGAGCATGGTGGAAATGATAGTGGGCATGGTGGAAATTATGATGGCTATGGTGGGACGTAGTGGAAAATATGGTGGTTATGCCGGGACATACTGGGTGGTATGGTGTACAGATGATGGGTAAAGTGGAAATGATGGTGGAAAGCAGAGGCTAGATAGTGGGCAATAATGGGACACTCTGCCCACCATTGCGATAATGCTGTGAAGCCCTAAGCATATGGTGGGTGGTGCTTATTATGGTGGGCTACATGGTGTACCAAGCTGAGAAACTCTTCCCACCATTGCGATAATGCTGGGAAGCACTAAGCAGATGATGGGTGCTGCTTGTCATGGTGGGCCACATGGTGTACCAAGCTGAGAAGCTCTGCCCACCATCGCGATAATGCTGGAAAGCAGTAAGCAGATGATGGGTGGTCTTATAATGGCGGGCAATTTATATAGTGTACCAAGCTGGGATCTGTACACTACATGTTCTACCACCATGATTTCCACCAAAGGTTAGGCCTACGGACCGAGCCCGTACAATTGTGTTATCCGTGCTTCCGGGTTTCAGAATACACGATTTCGACGATTAAGTATGACAATACAGCGCAGCCATGGCATCAATTAACCTAAATGAAGCATTTTTCATTGTGTATGGTGTCCGCTCAAGAAGCAACAAACATCGATGCGACGCGATTAAAGCACTCTCAGAGAACGTAATTAAGAGTCTTCTCACCGACAGCCGCCGGTCGCACTCGCCGGCACTTCTCTAGCTTTTGTACGAGAACTCAGACGTGGCAATTCGTATGCTTGGTGAACCAATATGATAGCGTAATGTTTCCGGCACACTGCATTCGTTTTGGCCAAGCCGTTATGTAGTTGTTGCTTTAGCGCAAGAGCTATAGCATTGCGCTGGCGCGACCGCCCTCTACATTGCGCGAAAAGCATCCCAATACTGAATCAAATAAATTAGGCGGGCGTATCTATGGAATGAGCCTAGAAGCGTCATAAAGCGTGAGCAGATGTCGCCCTTTAGAACGAGCGCGAAATGGATAATAAACTTGGCAGACACCGCCGGTAAACTGTTGCTGCTCCCCAGTCCACTTGGTTTTTTTTTCTTGAAGTTGTGAATTGTAAAAAAATAAATAGAACTAGTGCCATTAACATAGTGGCAATCGTTACAGGCCGCAGTTGCTTGTGTTTAATAAATGTGCAATTTTTAGCAGCAGGTGTAGATCTTGTCTATGTTGTGTACACGACAAACATAACTTAAGTTGAACCGTAAGTTTGTATGCCAACTAAGTATTTAACACACAATCAACGTCATGTTGGTGTGGCGCAGCGATTAGGGTCTTGATTGATATGTGGGGTTTAACGTCCCAAAACCACCATATGATTATGAGAGACGCCGTAGTGGAGGGCTCCGGAAATTTTGACCACCTGGGGTTCTTTAACGTGCACCCAAATCTGAGCACACGGGCCTACAACATTTCCGCCTCCATCGGAAATGCAGCCGCCGCAGCCGGGATTCGAACCCGCGACGTGCGGGTCAGCAGCCGAGTACCTTAGCCACTAGACCACCGCGGCGGGTCTTCGAATGGGAATCCGCAGGTTGCACGTTCGATCCTCCGTGGCACCTTTTTTTTTACGGGACGGGTGTTTTTTATACCATTTTTATAGAATTCTTTTTTATTTTTGTAGCAGCTCGTCACGGTGATTCTGACGTCATTTTGCGCTCAAGTGTGTAGTACGTGCAAACTCCAGTACGTGCACTGCGGCATAACAAGTGAGTAGGGCTTGGCCGCCATTTTTCAAAATTCCTTGACTAGCGCTCCTATTGGTCCGCGGTGACCAATTCGGCGGCAGACGCCACAAAAATCGGTCCGAGAGCGATCGGCGTGGAGAGGGCCCTTTCGGCGGATCTCGCCGCCGCCGAACCGGATTCGGAGCACTTTCGGCGGCCGGAATGCTCAGTGTGAACAGCATTCCTCAGTGTGCTCAGTGTGAACGCGGCCTTAACGAGCCCGTTGCCGCGTGGCTGCGCTCTGCGGGGCGCCAGCGCTAGCGGTGTGGCCGCGCATCGAAGCTTATCGACACAGGCGCGCAAGACTGTAGGGGCGGGGCTTCGGTTCGATTAAAGCGCGGGAGTGCACCGTGCCTGTTTTGCCGTGAAGCAAACCTAAAGCAGCTGAGAAACAACGAACGTTGCAGGAAAGCGGGCTTAGCTCAGCGCAACATGCTGTGTAGTTACGGTATTTGAGACTTGGGTGATCCCTCTTGTTTCAGTACCAGAATACCGGTTTAGTGCATACATTGTTGCGAACTCTAGAATATTGGTTTTGCTTTGTACGTGGTGTTTTAGTCCGTGAAAGAATTTCGCCACAGAGCGGTGCTCTGAGAAGTTTCTATTACCTGGGAATATTTACCGTGACCTGAAATTACGCGCGCAACGGTTTCTCCATTTTCTCCACATTTAAACGCGGCACGTGACGCCGTGATCAAACTTGTGTCTCCCGATTAATTTTAGCTGAGCTGTCAACCAGTAAGCCTCCACAGCGGTGCATCCTGGCGGCTCTGCACACTCTGCAAGTATCGAAATTCAATAATCTAAGACGTTTTGTTTTAGTCTGCTTTTTCTGAAGCATTGGAATGCTGTACAGTTAAAAAAACGTAAAGAAAGTTACAGACAGTACTATACGAAGTTCGTTGCTTGTGTTCTGCATTTTCCAAAGTTAGCAACTATCAGTAGCGGCTAGGATCCCCTCTAGCTCCAATACCCGCATTTATTCTATTGGAGATGCTGCTGTATAGGGACCGACAAATGTTGGTGTTCGCCTTTATTTGCTCCCACTCCTCCTGGACATTGACCCAAAGTGCATCCGCTGAGACTGCACTGAGTTGATGGTGGGCCCGTGCAAGCTTGATGTTCCCCCACACTTTTTCAATGATGTTTAAGTCAGGCGACTGTGGAGGCCACTCAAGAACTGCCACATCACGACTCTTTAAATACTGAGCAATTTTTGAATAATTTATAGGGAAGTTATTATGCTGGAGAATGACATCATTCTCTGGGAATGGCCCCCCAACGATATATGGGAGCAGCACGTCGTCTAAGAGCCCACAGTAGGCGTCTGCCGTGAAACGACTTTCAATTCTAACAAGGAGTCCCAGTCTTTGAGCGGTAACGGCATGATTCTAGGCCAGCTAATCAAAATCCTCTCACTAAAACCACGACTTGTGACTTGAGCTTATACAGCTTTTTGATCATGCAGACGGCACAGGTTACTGGAGAATTATGCCTTCCCTGTATCTTTATTGCTAGGAGATAAAAATGCGTGATGCCCAATTGAACCGCAACCGATCCGCTCAGGGTGATTTTGGAAGACCCGAGTGACGGCCCAGTGGAACTTTTCGGCCAAGCTTTTTTTTTCCACGAGTACAGACAATCAAGGTAGAAAAATGAAGTGGACACCACAGATGCAAGCGCCGTCCCGTCAATTTCCCTGTTTGCGTTCCTTCGAGTTGCTTAGGTTTTGGTAAGGTGCACGCGGGTAAGACGGCAGGCTTCTTCAGCAGAGGCCCAAAGAATATTGTGGAACATGATACAAAAATATGCTGAGGTTAAACTCATGGCGAAGTCACGTACGACACTCCCCGAAAAAACTACCCTACATATACATGCGCTCTCTGTGCCTTGTAAGGCTTGTCTGGTGATGTACGGAAGAAATTAAATCAGAAGAATAGGGATCTAAAGTACGAAGGTAGAGGTGAACGTCAAGGTGCTGACGTGGTAGTTGGGATTTTATCACATATTGATAATTTATTAATTGTTGCGTCCCTTGCGGTTGGCTAGGCGATAGAAAAGAGTAGCCGCCGGTAGATGTGAACCTCAAAAAAAGACAAGCTCTTATCCATCGGTCAGGCATTTGAGTTGCAACCAAAGCATAATTAGACGCGCAGGCATATTGCAATGTATTACGTGTTTAAGCAAAAAAGAGTGGGGCCCCTGTTTTCTAATAAAAAGCTACATGGCTGGAGAATACGAAGCTATTCTAACAATACTGATTGTTGGCCTAGTTGGTACTAGCTTACTGACATGCTTTGACCACTTGTGCTTGTCGTTTAGTGTTTCTTTACTTTGTGCGTGTTATTTTGCAGCCAAAGCATGTCAGAATACGAAGCTATTTGTAGAAAAAGACAGCTAGCAGAAAGAAGAGGACAAATGCAGGTCTGTGAATAGAAGAGTGATTGTGCCTGAATTCCACTATAAACGCCGTAATGTTACGTGATTCTTAGCGAGTGTGTAGCTGATACGTCACTGCTACGAAGAATGATGAACGATGGTATACTGAATGCCAGGCTACTACACAAAAATTATGATTGTTTATGGCGTAGTCGGTACCCAGCACCTGTAGTGTCCTTGTAGCAGTTACTCAAAGAGTGTTAAAAAGGGGCTCTGAAAGGCCACTCTTCGAGCTTTGGCTGTGGCGGTGCTGCGCGTTCCGCGTAGGCCTGGCATTTTATTGGTAACTAGGCAGTAGTGCCTTCTTTTCTCTTTTGTGTAACCAGTGACACACTTGGTTACCTTTTTTTGTCAACGCATACAACACTGACAATAATATTATTGTGTTGCAACCACTTCTGTATAACCTGTATTTTCAGCTATATATTTGAGATTTGTTCTTAAAAATGTAGCTATATGAAAATCTGTTTAACTAGTGTTTGAACTGGACCTGTCTATGTTTCATTACAGATGGAAGGGGTTGTTTCCTAAATCATGCACTATTCTGAAGTGTCCCTGCACCGGCAGTATGTCGAAAAGCAAGCGAGAGATAGCGAGAGATTTTCTGCAAACTTTTCTCTATATTTTTCATTATCCAAAATATTTCGCTAAAACATTCCATTTTGTATTGGCCAATGAGAATATAGGAAGTTATGTGGCATGCTGTTTTTTCTCTGGTCTAACAGGCAGCGTATTGAGCGAAACATCCGCTAATGTTGTAATTGAAGCTGTTATTGTCACTTCACTTGCCAATGATGCTTGGTAACTGCTTAAAAAGGCTGTCAGTGCATCAACGACGACTCATGGAACGCTGGTTCTTGTACGAGTGTTATCAAAGCGAAAGCTTTATACGGCTTTCGCCTTGCTAACGAAGGATTCTTCGTTCATCGTTAATTGATTGATGTGTGGGGTTCAACGTCCCAAAGCCACCATATGAGTAAGAGAGACGCCGTAGTGGAGGGCTCCGGAAATTTCGACCACCTGGTGTTCTTTAACGTGCACCCAAGTCTGAGCACACGGGCCTACAACATTTCCGCCTCGATCGGAAATGCAGCCGCCGCAGCCGGGATTTGAACCCGCGACCTGCGGGTCAGCAGCCGAGTACCTTAGCCACTAGACCACCGTGGCGAGGCCTTCGTTATTATTAACAACATGAATGGTACCAAAGTCGCGTGTGGCACGCCTACCCCAGGTGCTAATAAATGTAAATAAAGATGATAAAAATGTGAATTATGGGGAACTGTAGCAAGTGTGTCCGAAGTCACAGTATAGTGTACTCAAATTAAGTCTTATTAAGGCCGTTATAAACAGCTATGAAACTTGTGATGACCTCCACCGGGCACCGCGGCAAACGCGTTTTTCGGTCCTCGTTATTGCTCGCACTTTGTAGCACATATTATGGGCTGTTCTCGAATCTCCTTTTCCTCACGTCCGACATACCGGGTTTTGTTACAAGAACTTGCTTTTTTCATGCTGGTGCGTGGCACTGTTGCCTATATGACGGCGTTTGTTTCAGCAGCCATATAACTCTTCTTCGGCGTCCATGACGTTGAGCACCGAAATTGACGTTGCGCAGTTGGCTCTCTGCACAGGTTTGGCAGTATACCTTACCGAGTTTTGCGGCCACCGCCTCCGCTGCTCCTCGTAGTTGGCGGCGGGGAAAAACATTGCGTGTAACAAAGAAAAAAGAACAGACTAAAAAAAAATGTCGAGATCTCTAAGATTCCCCCCGTGTTTTCGTGTTCGCTCATTACATATCTGATCCTTTGTTTCAGCTAAGATTATATCGAAATACGACCGTCGTTACTCACTTATTCTCCCTCTCACTGGCCGCAACGTGGCGTCTTTAGAAACGTCAATTTGGAGTGGAAGGACTGTTATCGCCTTCTAGCGTTCTGCGGTGGCTAGGCCCGTTCATCATTCGGCGCTCCAGATGGAAAACGCTTGGGTTTCACTGCAATTCCCCGATGACGACTCCTCTGGGTACGACAGCTTCCTACCTTCAAAGGGCGCCATCTACCCATACTGCTCGACGCTTGCTTGGCGGTCCCCTTCCAAAGCATGGTAGAAAACTCATTCGACCAATTAGATTGGTAATTGTTTCGTGAGAAAAACTTGGGGCGTATCCATTACGTCAGATTTTAATGACGTTTGAAGTTTGAAGTGATAGACGGCTGGTATGACGGGCTAGGCTCTTGCTTTCGTTGTCGAGACAAGTGCTCACTTGGTCACAGAGTTTTTTAGTGCGAGTGGCAGAACGATGCGTCTGAAAGGTCGCCTCAGTTTGTTCAAAACATTGCCGTAAGGTGCTACAGTATGACATTGTCAAACTAATGTTGTTGTCATGTAAACATCTTTAAAGCTATCAAAAATATTGAAAAGCCCCCCCCCCTCCCTTGCGCGCACATGTACACGCACACGCACGCACACAGCTGTCCGCACTTATATGCTCCTGTGCCACAAAACTCCCATTTTTATAACCGACAATGGTTAAAAAAATTGGGGCAGCTTGACATTAGGCTAGTGGTGCCAAACCTGAAATAAGAGTGGAGTTAGGCGTCTTTTAAATGCGAAGCATTTCTTCGCAAACTTCGGCCGGTTTGACCGTATCTATCTATCTATCTATCTATCTATCTATCTATCTATCTATCTATCTATCTATCTATCTATCTATCTATCTATCTATCTATCTATCTATCTATCTATCTATCTATCTATCTATCTATCTATCTATCTATCTACGACTTTATGCTCTCCTAGCTGTTTGTATAAGGGGATTCATACCAAATTTGGTATTGATTAACATGACCATATGGCGAGCATAACTGATTAGTCATAACATGAAAATCTTGATATGTATGTCATGAATGCCATAATTTAGATAACAAGGTCTTGCTGCTCCTGTGCTTGTTTCGTTCACATGACGTATCGCAAACCTGGCCTGTCAGAGTGACGAACATAGGTGACAGGCCCTCACGTCGAAATCATGACATGCATGTCATGTAGGAACGTGACTACATGTCACGCTCATGATGCCCTCGCGGTCGTTTCGCTAGCTCACCAAAATTGATATTACGCGATGTAAATGGTTGATAAAAGAGATATGACTGGTGCTAACATGGTATACATGACATGCGTGTCATGTGAAAGATGACTACATGCCATGTTTATGATGCACTCGCGGTCGTTTCACTAGCTTCACATACACCAAATTGGGTATTACGTGACGTAAATAAATGATAAAAGAGATATCACTGGTGCAAACGTGGTATACATGAAATGCGTGTCATGTAAGAACATGATTACATGCCACGCTCATGATGCGCTCATGGTCATTTTGCTAGCTTCGCATAAACGTAATTTGGTATTACGTCACCTGAATGAATGATGAAACTGATGAAAGTATATTACTGGTGCAAACATAATAATGATGACATGCGTGTCATGTAAAACATGACTACATGCTACCCTCATAGCGTGCTCACGGCCGTTTCGCTAGCTTCACATAGACAAAATTTTGTTCTACGTGACGTGAACAGACGATGAACAAAAATGCCAGACGCAAACATGATAATCATGACATGTAAGTCATGAATGGCATAATTTACGTCCACCTCGTAACGTTGTGCCAATTTTAAAGTGACGTATCATACTTCCTCATTCATGCTTCGCATATCATCGATTTTCGCGGTACGGGGGATCTGCCTTTTTTTTTCGTTTCACGCTACTTTTTTTATTCATTCTCTTTCTTCCTCTTTCTTGTATTTGTATTATTTTGTACCCTCTGCTTTCCATTTACTTCTTTCATTTTTTTTCAGTCGCTATCTCTTTCTTTCTCGCTCTAACTTCATTTCCCTCTCTGTGTGCTTCTTTCACTCTCTTTGTTCCCTTTTAATTATGTGTTTCTTTCTCTGTCTTGCGCTCACTTGTTCTCTCTTGCTCTTTCTCTATCTTTCTATCATTTTCTATCTCTTTCTCTTTTCTTTATCTCTCTTTCGCTTGTTTCAGATGCTCCGCTTCTCCAAACAGTTTTTTTGTTTGTTTGTTTGTTTGACGCTCGCGCCTGTTGTACTAAGTATTGGGGCTTGATTCATTCTTGTGCCGCATACCCTTCTCTTGTTTTCTGCGGGCACCAATGTTTTTACGGACGGATTAAACAGCTCCCCTGTTAAGGCGGGTTGCACGAAATTAAAGCAAAACAAGTGGACGTCAAGCTTTTGTGAGATAATCATAATATCGGAAATGATATGCAAACGCTCAGCAGTAAGAAGGATGACGCAGTGGTATATTTCTCGTACCTGCTTTAAAATTCGAACGTTTTCACGGCACCACCTGAAGCCTCGCCCCGCCGCGGTAGTCTGGTGGCTAAGGTACTCGGCTGCTGACCCGCAGGTCGTGGGTTCGAATCCCGGCTGCGGCGGCTGCATTTCCGATGGAGGTGGAAATGTTGTAGGCCCATGTGATCAGATTTGGGTGCACGGTAAAGAACCCCAGGTGGTCAAAATTTCGGATCCCTCCACTACGGCATCTCTCATAATCATATGGTGGTGTTGGGACGTTAAACCACACATATCAATCAAAGAAACCTGAAGCCTCGTACAGTTCATGTACAAGGACGTTTAAAACTCTTCGAAGTCTAATTTTCCCGGCTTTCTGCTCCAAATCCGTAACCAAAACTGCACTAACTGAACCCACCACCATCGTAGCGTTGTTCATCTCACATGCTCGGACCAGCGTTGCCACGAGCCAATCAGTTTGTTGCAGTAGGGCACTTGAAAATTCAATGTTGCCGCGACGCTCTGCGGTGCAGCATACCACGGATCCGCAGGGGCTACCGTCGCAGTGCGATTCGGTGCGTGGAGTACTATATACATGTTCGGAGTGGTGTAATGGACACGAAAAGCGCGCATGGCGATGCCGAGATTACTGCAACCCAACGCATGTTGTATGAGCGCATAGTGGTCTCTTGGTTGTGGGCGCAGATGCAGCAGCTTCGATTTCTCCTTTTTTTCCCCTCGCTTTCAAAGAGATCGTATTTCATTACCTTTTAGATCAAACACTGAAGAGCTAAAATTTATTGTTACAAGCGATGATGTTGCTCTAAGTGGGCTATTCTACCATATAAAACATGGAGCGAACCTGAACCACCAAAAGAAATTACGGTTACTTATGCATTATAAAGCTGTGTTTAAGTGTGTATGGTCACAACGGGCTTGAAGATTACGGGATGCTCCACAATTGGACGACCGGCCACTCTCTGCGCAGATGCTGTTGGAGCACCGTCGTCGTCTATCATTAGCTCAAAAGGCATTCAAAACCATTTTGCACTTTCTGAGGACTACGGGCCTATGTGAACGCCTTCGACTTTTGTATAGTGCCACCGCTGCAAACACATCAATCCATGTGCTGACAATGTTTTCCTCTCTTTCTCTTCTATCGCCCCTCTCTCTTTTCCTCTAATCTGTATACTCACTTTTCCCTTTTTCCGAACGTTAGAGTAGCATGTACCTGGTTAACCTCTCTGCATACCTTCTATGTTGTTCTTCTTCTTCCTCCTCAATCTCCTCCACAATTTAATGTGAAAAAAAGACTCTTTGGCAAGTAGCCTGGGAATTTCGGAGCAAAATTGTGTCAGTACCATCACATTTCGGCGTTTGCCATAGTGTATATGGGAACAGATGCGGCTGCATAGTAATGCATGGGAAACCTGCACGTGAATACGGTGAATAAGAACTTGGCCACTCAAAGGTTATAACATCGTGGTCAAGGGCTTGGCGTCACTAGAATGTGGCTTCCTGGATGACTGAGTCCCGGCGCCGCATCCGTTTGTACACAGTATTCCCTTCTCGTGCACTAATCTTCGGCTTTATGTCCCAAAACCAAGGTATGAGAGGCGCCATAATGGAGGGCTCCGCAAATTTGGCCATCTGGTGTTCTTAATGGGCACTAACATTGCACGGTACACGGGCCTCAACCACTTCGCCTCAAAACGCGACAGGCGCGGCCGGGATCGAACCCGCTACCTTCGGCTCAGCAGCAGAGCACCGTAGCCAAGTATCCACCATGGCGGGCTGTTCTCGTACATGGCTGCCATATTCAGAATAATCGCGTCGTCTACGCCTCTTGTTTTCGAGAGCGCTGGCTGTGTATTTGTGATCGGCTAGTCATTGCCGTTGTCTTTCCCGCATAGCAGCGAGTTTCGCTTCGCGAAACGTGTCCTCCTCCTCGGGAACACTCAAATTCGTATGGTGACCCATGGCAGCAGCGACACGGCGCGATCTTTTACTTGGCTCTGATGCGGTTACTCGGTGCATACGCAGCTTGACATGACGTCGCTACGCTTAGCCGTGCTCCCTCATGGGCTGGAGAAATTGGCACCTTTTCCTTTCATCATTCGAAGCACTACTACTAGTTAGCGTGTAGCGCAGCTGGTTGGCGCATAACTAGCTGTTTAAATCTTAAGTGGCATTACTGTTGTATCTGTTTCGTCTTCATAGTTTTCACTTTTCAAAACTTTTTAATGATGAACCAACTCGCCCAAACCAAGGTATTGTCGCAGTAAGCCTCTCAACATACACGCAAGCCTTTAGCATTTTCTCTACCATGCTAGCCACGGTAGTTCGCTGTAGTAGGAGTAAACTTTTGTTGTTGTGTTATGACAATAAAGTTTTGAAAGGAATTTGCACAGAAGTAATCGATTACGTTTATCTAATTGCTTAGTTACTTTCAGTGTCTGTTTGACCACTATAATCAATTACATTATAAGGAAGTTATCGTAATTGTAATTAGTTACTCATTTTCTGTAACGTGTACAAGTCTGGTTGAAAATCATCCCTAACCGCAAAACAAGAACTTATGAAGTTGCGCCCATTTGTGGTGTCCGTACAGTGTCGTCGGATGTGAAGGAGATCGACGATCGACACTGAGTCCCGATGCTTATAGCTTGGTTGTTGGTTTAGTTATCGCTCCTGCCCGTCGCTCGATGAACACGTCATTGCCGTCTCTGTTTCGATAACACGCGTGCTGCTTTGACTCAGTGACGCCTCTACAGCTTTCATCGCTATGTCGTGGACGTGTGCTAGCCGTGCTGCGTATGCCAACGCTTGCTATATCTATCATGATCGGTTCCTCTCGTACATCTCCGAAGCACCTTGCACTTCAAAGTGCCTAGCGTTCGTTCGGAGTTATTTACACCCAAGAATGAGAAGAGGGGGCGTGGAGGTAGTCAGAATTTCAGCAGTGCTTTCGTATATCAAAGTTAGGTTAGCCGCTATTTACATAGATCTTTTTTATGTGTATGATTAAGGTGGAGTCCTATTTCGCATCTCAGGCAATCTTGAAGAGCATAATGCTTAGCGTACAAGCAAAAAAAAAGTGAAAACGAGTGAACAGCTTTTTCTGCGGTGCTTTTTTTTTCTTTCTTTACCCATTGAAGCGCTTCAGGTAAGCACATTGTATTCTCCTCTGAGGTGCATTCCCGTGCAAAAGTCTGACAACTAAGATGCAACGATTGTTTTTTTTCCCTCACATCACTGAGAAGCGGGAAAAGTTTCACGCCGGCTGTACACTCTGGAGCAAGCTTTTATGAACTTAGCAAGCTTTCTACCACTGACAGGCTAACATTTTCCTGTAAACAGTCTCTTATTCAATACAAATTTCATTTTTTCATTTATTCATTCATTCATTCAAACGTAGCCTATGAATGCCGACTAAAATCATGAGCTACAACTTACGTGCGCCTGTTCGACCAGCTTATTGGCTGTTACGATAACCCACGTAGAAGCCGGGCTAAAAATATTGGAGAATTTTGTACTATCATGCATGCCGTGGTGTCCAGACTTTCGCTTGCAGTTGTACTTGCAGCTGTGCGCTCAAATACAGTCTTATCATTTTTTTACATTGTTAGTGGCGATATCGGGGCATTAGAAAACGTAAACAGTAAAATCCTTTTAGTATGAGGCCAAATTTGAACACCCTGATCGATATAGTTTTTTCTTCCCCGTACACAGGATATGCTATATTTGACTCTACCTCATATTTTTTACAATATGATTGTCGACTAAGCTGTGGTATTGCCTCCAATGGCATGCTGTTTTACAGCAATTCACGAAAAAATACATTCGTAATATTTTTGTTAAGTACAAGAGAATTTTTATTTACAAATACAAATAAGCAGTTTGTAGGTGGGTACTCCAGAAAACAAGACTGAGCTAAACTCTAGACTAAGCGCTGAGACAACGAAACGTCATCTTCCTCTCGGCCTGGCAAGCACCTACTGCATCTTCGAGAAGCATTCATCTGCTTCACTACAGGTATAGCACATGCCACTGGTAACTGTCTCGAAGGCGTCCTGAGACGAAAGAAGCATTGACGATGCAGGCTGCATGCAGCAACAATTTGTGTCTGCAAAACAACCAAAGAAGAAGAAACCGTCTTGGTTGCTGTTGCAAGAGCGAATCCTTTCATGACAGCTGGTCAGGTCAGCAAGGCAGTGGGCCTTGACGTAACTATAGAACTGGTGCGACAATGGCTTCTCGAAGCACGTTTGAAGACTCTATAAATGTTGACAAGAAGCCACTCCTTTCTAATTAGGTGAACGAGTAAAGACTCAAGTTTGCTCAAGCATATCTTAACTGGAAAATGTGATTTTCACAGACGAGGCTACGTTTTGCAACAACGGCGCCAAAAAACAAAAAGTGTACCGATGGTACCTCATGAGTTGTGCATTACATTTGTGTCTTTATCAGAGGTAATTTTCATAGTTGTTGAATCACTCTCACTGTATGTTTATAGTATAGCCTCTCTTTTATGAGAGATGCATTTACACAGGCGCCGAGATATACTACCATTCTTTATCTAAGCAATTGCTCTGATATCTTTCAGGTACGACCCCCTCTACGTTCAGTGTGAGGGTCAGTGGGTGCAAGAGCCTGAATGTTTGAGGCACGCTAACCAAAGATGTTCTTGGATATTTGGGAAGGATTGAAAGATGAATATTCAGGAAAGCATACATAGACATAATCGATCAAGTTCTCTTTCCCTCTGTGCTGGATGGCCCATTTCCAGTCGGCGACTACTGGCTTCAACATGCCTTGTCGCCCATTCAAACATCGCGTGCAGTGCGAACGCACCTGGAAGAAGAACTTGGCGTCATAACACTAGATTATCACGTTAGCAGCAGACAGTAATATCATTGAAAATATTTGGGGCATCATTAAATCCTATCTAGCAAAGAAGCAGCTCTACTGGGCAAGTTCTGACGAATTGTGATGTGCTGTTGAAGAAGAACGGGACGTCCTGATGAAAGCTGACCATGACACAGTTCCAGCACTCTACGGCTCGTGCCCTGTATTTCGTAGGTTGTCGCATCTGCCGGAGATTCTTAATCGTATTCAGTGCCCAGAGAGAGCACAGAGAAAAGCATTTTCTACATTTTTTTTCAATAAACAGCAGAATGAACTGTTATTTGTTACGACAAAAAATGCGCCTTCATCAATACTTCTTCGCGTCCTTTGTGACCAGGACAAAAATAAAGCTCGGATTTTTAAAATCGACATGAGGGCACTGATATCAATTTTTTAATAAATAAATTGCAGAAAAAAAGGCGCACGATAAAAAAAATCGATTAGCGTCTATATAGCCGTGTCCGTCTGTTGACATCTCGAGGCTCTTCATGGCTTCAAAAAATATTTATGAAAAGCGTTTGCTTAAAAAAGGCAAACAGTGGATAACTCAACGGAAAGTGCCTCTGCCAAAAGCAGTTCGGGACCATTGCACTTGGCGGCGTATTGTGCGCATGTTCATAGTATTGATAATTTCTGATATATGTGCTGTTGATTTGATTTGATTGATATGTGGGGTTTAACGTGCCAAAACCACTATATGATTATGAGAGACGCCGTAGTGGAGGGCTCCGGAAATTTAGACCACCTGGGGTTCTTTAACGTGCACCCAAATCTGAGCACACGGACCTACAACATTTCCGCCTCCATCGGAAATGCAGCCGCCGCAGCCGGGATTCGAAACCGCGCCCTGCGGGTCAGCAGCCGAGTACCTTAGCCACTAGACCACCGCGGCGGGGCCTGCTATGTGCTGTACCGTACGGTGCTATTTGCTCAAAGATCACTTACATATTTGTTGAAGGAGACAACGTATCACACGGGGCTCGTGGTGTAAGGTGTTTCGTGTGCTTGCGCATCGCAGGCAGATCTCGTTGCATTACGAGAATAATGAAAGCTCCCATACACGGCCCTAAATGCTCGTTTGATATTGCTAAAAGATTGCAAGGGTGCACCGATATTCTAGCGTAATTATAATCGCTAAAAAAAAATAAGGTGCCTCATGTGGCGATCATGGCTTCACCATGGCGAAGTTACCTGTGCAGCTCTCCTTTTTCATATGCCTACATATATCGTGTTAAATGCTTGAGCACTCGAAACTTGTTTCTATGGGATGTCCATTTCATCATGACGGTGCTCGGCCTAAACAAGGGTTATCGTTTGGGCAAACAAATTGGGGCCACGTATGGATGTGCATGCGTGCACGCACGTGTGCGCAGCGTATGCGTGCGTTAAAGTATTCAGATGTGTTTCCGTGCATACGTGCTATTTTAACCTAATTTAGTATTGCAAAGAGGCAGGCTGAAGTGGTGCATGTCGCAAGCTAGAAAGCCTATGCAGTCGTTGTCTGCACTCGCTGCGAAAGAAGATACGTTTATGGCACTTTCATTTCCTCTCTCCCTCTTAACAACGTGGTTTCCCAAACAGCGCTAGCGAAAGTCGGTGCAACTGCGCGCGCGTGAGACAACGAGAACGCGCGGACAGTTTCGTGCAGCAACAGCCGGAAGCGCGCGTGTACAGTTACCGCGCCCTGTACGCAGCTGTCTCCGGCATGCGGCTAGTATTGTTCCTGCAGTGGCTGTGCTTGCTTCTCGGCTGTCCGGGGCACTGACGGGGCGCCTGTGCCACCGCTTCGAGTTGACCTCTTCAGGCCGACAGTGGAAGCGTGACGCTCTTGAAATGCTGAGTGGCTCGTCATGCTGCATATGGTGGTTGCAAGGGCCATGGACAAGCTCAAGAGCTCACTGCAACACCAGGCAACGACGACGGTGGGGACCACGCCAGCAAGGTGCTCAGTGGTATGTAAGGTGGAATTTGCGCTTCCCACTGACACACTAGGGCTAACGACATAGTCTAAATTTTCGAAAGTTTTTTTAAATAATAACGTCACTGTGTATTGAGCATGTTATGCGGTTAACGACGAAAGTCATTGAGTTTGAGAGGACTGAAGCAACGTCACCGGTCTTGTCAGTCATTTGTTTTTATAGGTGTTAACACGCCACTACATGTTTCACTTTTCACATTGAAAAAAATTTCACTTTTCAAAAAAAAGTGGGGGGGGGGGGGTTGGAAGAAATTCAATAAAACGAAGTGAGAAGCGTGTTGTATCAAAAAAGAGAAGAAAAGAAGCGTCCAGGATCCGCATTCAGTGGCGTGCTGGCCTCTTTGCTGTGCTGCACTTGTCTGTGCATGGTCTGAGTCGCTACGTATTTTTAGCCAAACATAACAAGGATACGTCACCCAGTGGCGTATTCAGGGGGTAGCACACCAGGCCTGACCCCCCCGCCCCCATTTTTTTCACCGCTATGAATACAGCGTGAAAAATGACCATTTTAAGGGGGTGCGCCACCCGAAATCAAAAATGTACCCCCCCCCCCCCCCTAAAACACTAGAAGAAAATTCTTCCTACGCCCCTGAATTTAAGCCTCAGCGGGCACTAGGACGCTATTATTTTGTTTTTCATCAGAAATGCAGCCGACTGTCGCTTCACTCATGCTCATTTTTCCTCATGTCGGGGCACTAATGCACTGTGTTATCTCAACGCAGATGCAAAACTGCCCATTGCGGTTGCGATGTAGTAGAGAAGATTCATTTGCTTAGAATTCTTGATCAATGCGCTGCACACTGTAGCAATGATGAGTCATTACGCGACTCAGTCAGAATATGGTTCCCGTTGGGTTAGTGTCAATTTTAGCTGGAAGCAGTGCGCTGGAGTTAATTTATGTAGCACTTTCTAGGGCTCCCGTCCTCGCTAGCACCAGCGCTTCATATCAGCTTATCGCTTCTGGCGTTGTTAATACTAATGTTCCTGTTGGCAATGTTGCGCAAGTGCAAACTGGTTATATAAACATCTGCAAGTTTTCAACAGATGTCTGTGCGTGAAACATTTATATACATATATATAGCGATATTTCCTGAACTGTCGCTCAATAAAAATAAAACAAGGTCACCTTCCCTCCGCACGTTTCGCATAACGTCGGTCCCCAAGGTACGCGGGATCTGCCGAATTTTTCTGAAATGAAGACTGAATGTAACTTTACTACGTGCGCACATGTTGGTGTGTGTGCTTGAAAGAGAGAAAGAGAAATGAATTCATAAATTTGAATGACATGGTTTGACGAAATATATCACTGTTTGTTTTTGCCTTAAGTGCAGAGCACTTGAGGGGCCTATTGTATGCCATCGCATGCTGTCTTGTCGCTTGGCGTAATGCTTCACGTGTAGCATATTGAGCTTGCGCTCGCGCCAAGGATAAGTCTTCTTCCTCTTGTTCTTCCAGCGCCTCAATGATGATCACTTATCATCAGCAAGAAACAACTAGTATGATTTGAGTAACGCAGGCAAAACGACGTAATAAAATAAACAAGAGAAAGCAAGCGCCAAAATAGAAAGGGAAAAAAAGAGACAATAGCAGGTAAAACAGAAAAAAGCAAGAGGGAGAAATAAATTGAACAAGAGAGAAGAAATAAATTGAAATAAAGAAAGACAGAAAGCACAGTAAATGAGAAAAAGAAAGGAGAGGAAGAAAGAACAAGAAAACCAATGAGAAACAAAGCAGGTTGCCCAGCTCCAGACTTCGCACGAGGGCATGGTATTCCTAGTGCGAACCTCCCTTAATTTTTAATACACGCAGTTTAAGAAATTTTGACGCTCTTGATATAGCGCCGACTATGTTTTTTCTCAGAAAATAAAATGAGTGAACTCTGCTGACACAGAAAACTTTACCTTGCATTTCTCCTAAAAGTCAGCTTTGGATCGGTTAAGACCTTATTGCCTTGTCCTGCGGGGTTTAGGGTGACTTTCGTGTAATGATTGCAGTGAAGCTATAAGAAATCAGATGCACGCGAAGTTCAGTTCTCTGTTTTATAACTCTCGCAGCGATACTCTCGATTCAGTTATTCCAGGTCCATCGCTGGCTCTCCATCGCTAAACCAGAAGGAAGAAAGAACCAAGAGCGAAGCTAGTGAGTGGAGGCATTTTATTGCGTTCCGTGCTCAAGAGATTGTCCTTCCAAGTGCTACACAATGTTTAGTCTAACGCAGTGCTATGTGGAACGGGTAAACTTGCAAGGACGATCGAGTGTCTGCCCATGCTCGGCGAATTCTGTGGCATTATTTGAGAGGCGTGGTGGTTCTGTCTTCTCACTCGGGGCCTGTCGTGTTTCGCTGTTCTGTATAATTATTACTTTAGCCGCAATCTGGGACTCATACGCGCAGTGTATCTGAGTTTTCGATTCAGCTGTCGACACTACTGAAGAGATGAAGATGGCGTGATTAAGCTCAGTATAGCGTGTTGCGTGACTGTTGCAATAGCCACTGGAATCTCCACTTGAGGAGAAGACGCGGAGGACATCTTTGATGCGTCGTCGCGTACACGCATGTTGACTTGCATTCCGAAAGGCAGGGCCACTCTGCTTCTGTACAGGCCTGCGACACCTCACTCAATTAAGGGTCGGCTGTTACCAAAAACGCTGGTTGTTACGACAAGTTTATTTTTTATCACTGTTTGACTTATCTGCTGTCATTGATACTTGTTTTTCTTGTTTATGGCAATGCTACTTGTTTGCCTGTTCGCCATGATTTCAATCTCAGTGACGCGTGTCCGCGATATTGAAGCCTTAACATGCTGAGTATGTGCGCGAATGGCACAACTCAAGATTAGTGTAGTGGACAGGTAAAGGGGAAAACATACATAGCGAAACGTTAGCAAAAGCTAAGAGAGAGATAGGGAAAACATGGCACGAAAAAGACCCGTGTAGCCAGATCTATATAGCACGGGCATTCAGCCAACTGCTTGGACGATGGACGACGACACACGGCTATAGTGTTGTGTTGTCTCTTCTTCTGTCCTTGTCCAAGTAGTTGGCTGGAACCCTTCGCTATGTGAAACCAACAAGCCCAGGCAAGCCCGATTCTAAGAAAAGGGATCAATATAGTTCTAATTTGCGAAGGTATTACCTAAAGCCGAAAATAACCAGCCAGCATGAGTAGGCCCATAAATAAGGCTGCGTAATTGTTAAATTTCTTGCATAAACGTCTCACTGAACGAGCAACAAAACAAATGCACAATCAGCTTATCGGGGGAGTGCACACGCTCTTCATTCGTGAGCAGAGTAAGCGGTGCTGAGAACAGCCGGGCTTGCCGACTCCGTAACGTGAGATTTATGTGCGTGAGCAATCTCACTCTTTTTTGAACTTCAGCCAATGCCAGTTTCGTTCTCTCTGAACGCGCTAACATATCCTAGAAACATTTAATTGTGCAAATAGATATTTCTAGCTTATTGAGAGCTTCGCAATGTCATGCTTTCACAGATTTGTATTTACGTACGATTCTGATGGTTTACTAGCCGCTCGATTCTAGAGGCACGGGAAAACGAAAAAAAAACTGCGCCGTTCGCTATTTTGTTATGTCAACTGTATTTTAAACGTTGTGCAGTAGACAGAGAAGATTCTGGAGTACATAAAAAGTGAAAGTTTAAAGGAATGTTTTGTAATGTTTATAATACACTCCCGTTTGAATGAAATTCCACCTCAACAGCAAGCTCTCCCAGCGCGTAACCATACCGTCGTCCGTCAGGACTATCTCGAGCTGAGGAGACTTTTCAGTGCCGCCTGTGACTTGCCGTGTTTTTGACGAATGCATCCTTCTTTTTAAGATGCGAAGCATCTCTTGTTCGGGTGTATATCGCGCGGCGTCGGCGTCCGCTATCACACTACTCATGCGCAACTCTCCTCCTTCCCTCTCTCCAACAACTGCACCTTACTCTTCCACTTATTTCCTACCGCCTGCTTGCGCTTCTTCAGCGGTCTCGCTTCACCTCTCACGGCACAGGCGCTACTCTCTTATAGCCTGCTCTCCTTCAAGTACGAATCAAGAATGTAAAGCGGGTGCGCATGCGCAGCCCCTTTCCTCCTCGTCTATGCTCCTCCAACTCTCGCCTTGCAATGGCGATGCAAGCAACATCTGCTAGCAAGTTTCTTGATTAAAAAAAACATGGACTGCTCGCGCTGCGCAAGCGTTCTCTGGCCTCCCCGCTTGTGCCACCCCATGGCACAAGCGTCCACTGGCCACCGGCACTACCTTCAAGGTATTGCCTGTGGGAGAGTTCTCTTGTGCTTTGTTGAACAATAAAAATTCGTAGTCTGCGCACTAACCAAAAGCGGACTGTGGGTATATGTGTCCAATCGGAGTCATCTGTCTCTCTGCGCCAATTAGCAGCAATTGGCAAGTTCCAGAAGGAAACACAGGTCCAGCACTGCGCGCTGTGCACCTCCGCAGTTTTCACTCCTGTGCAACACCGCTATGAGCGCGGCGTCAACGCCTCCGCCATTTCAAGCGTTAACGCCCGCTGCATCGCATTTACACATGGTTCCCTTTAGCGATAGATGGAGTGATTATTCTATTATATAGGTCAACTATTTACATGAGATCACTGAAGCTGTGAAGAAATTATGGCCTATCTGCTTTCTATGTGTCCCTGTTTTAGTGAGCCAGGATAAGAACTTACCGGTGTGTTAGATATACTTGATAATCACCCTTTTTCGGAGCAAAGGGTTCTGGGACACTGACCTAGTCTGACTCAGCACAGAAGGCTTTGAAAGCGTCTCTGCGTTTCTTACGGACAAGTCTCAGAGACAAACGTTAGGCAGCGTCATGTTCTCATTTTTTCTTGCTCTTTTTTACTAACATCTCTTTTTTGTGATCTTCTGTCTCCTTTACCTCTTTATTCAGGACTTTTATCCAACGTTGGCGTTCTTCTGTCATATACCGGCGCTGTATTTAACGATGAATTCATGTCAGCAAGCTTAAGATTTTACTCTTTTTGAGGGAACAGTCCATCTATGAACTAGCCAACCTGCACATCTTTCTGCTTTTTTCTTCTTTCGTCCTTCATACCTTATCTATCCTCTCCTTCCTCTTGGTTGTTCTGCTTTTTATATAGTTTACTGGATGCGCAGTCTCCTTACGTAATTATCAGCTCCACACTCTTGGCAAAAACTTGGAGCAACAGTAAGACTTGCAAGCAGTTGAGAAGTACATAATGAAACCCACGACTAAAAGATTTACTTATAGCATAGATTCGGCATTAAATGCATCGCCCATCTAAGAGAAATGGAGAACTCCCGACCTTTTCCTTATAGTCAAATATTGTCTGGCGATCTAGTCACCAGTATGAGATCGTGTATATGCCTGTTGTCTCACTGCATGCAGCGCATTTGGTACTTACTTTGCGAGCGCAAGTTATTTCACGTTCTTGTTTGTATTTCGATGAAATTCGTGACGAGCTTATCCTGTCAAGGCAAGATGTCGCGCGATTTATGATACTTTACACGTCTCATTGCCTCTGGTGAAAAAAAGACGGAAGATGCGAACAAATCTAAAGGACCGATAACAACGCAATTAAGTGCACGAGAGCGGTGGCTTTGACTATGCATTTGGCTTGAACCTGTTTACCCGTGTTGCGAAGATTATTACGTACTCCGAGGATCCAGAAAAGCTCGCCGAGATATGCGAAACTGTATTCAAAATATTTTCCGTTAAAGTTAATTGACCGCGTATTGTCCTCAAGGGAACGCCAATAGAGTAAGGAGCTTTAAAAAATGATAGGAATGTTTTCCTCTTCCGGAGTACCACGAAAGTGAGGCTCCAGAATTTCATTATTTCTTTTGATCTTGCTCAATCTTTATTTCGTAACGTAACAAACCTGTAGCTTGCGCACCATGATCCGAAAGCGTTTCGCTTTTTATCAGTATTCGACAGCTATTTCAACTGTGAACACTTCGTATGCAGCAGAAAACGCAGGGTGGGTAAATAAAATAAAGGACGGTCGTTTGTTTTTACGGGCTCTGCAGTGTTGTACTTAGATAAGTAGCACAGACGTGGACTTCAAAAATGGGCAGTAAATGTTTTTCGGAGGCTGTCTTTCTGCTGCATATCGTTTCGGTTAAAATACACAACTTACAGCATGAAACAGAATAAATGTGTGGAGAGATTGTTCAAATAACGAAAGTCATAGATTGAGTTGTTACTCAAGGGCACCAAGCCGACCATTCGCTCACTTTCAATTATCTTAGGCACGGTGTTTCACGTCCCTGCCCTTCCGGCACCTAGATTGACGCTGACGAAGTGCTGACGAAATTGTATCCACTGTTTTCATTCCGAAAGTAACTTAACGTTTACTATGTTACTGTGTTTTCGCAGTCAAAATGGAGTCTCTCCGAAACGTGGCTGATATCCGCGTTCAGGGAAATATGTACCCTTAAATTAGCAGCATCGTTAGTCTAAGCCTTGAGGGCTTCTATCCTAGCGTGATTATTGGCAAAGCCCTCAGTTTTCTCGTTTCATAAAGCTCTAACCACATAGTAATGGGATCTTGTATATTATTCCCACGGAATATTGTGCATGTGCTGGCATGTTTTTGTTTTTACAATGACGTTCTCGGGAGTGAATTGGTCGAAGTTTGCGGTCATTGTCGTCCGTTAGCTCAAACCATGAGTCGATCTCTCAGATAATGCTACACCAAGTACCAGCGGTGGAGGTAAAGCATATGCTTCCCGCAGTGCAATACCGGCTTACCCAGCTCCGGGTATTGCTACCTTTCCCTATACAGGTAGATTTATACTTTAAGCCCACTGCGTACTGGACAGCTGCGAGCAGATAGGACTAGGTAGCAACGCTTAGTACCTGTCGCCTGTCATATATTTAACACACTTGAAGCCGTGTTTCGTACTCTGCTGCAAGACACGTGCGCGAAAAAAAAAACACGATGAAGGGAGACTGGACGCACTGAATATGGAAAGAATATACTGTATTTGTTTAGCAACAGTGTATAATGTGAAATACAAGAGTAGGTGAGTGTATGTACTTAGACTAGTCACCCTTCATGCCATATACGTGTATACAACCACCTCCCTTTCCCCGACATTGACACAAAAGAGCCGTACAAGCATGATGAGCAAGGCGAACGAACATCATGCGACACATACCTTGAATAATTTCCTTTCGGGGAGGTTGCCGAATGCGTGCGCCAAGCTGTGCAGGACCCACTTAAGAAGCCGAGCCCTGTAGGGCCGACGTCGCCGAGACGCTGAATTCATTTTGCGATAGAGTTTGCCAAGATTTTCAACAGCTTTGCTGGCTGATCATGTCAGCAGAAATGAACGTAATTCAATACTTTTCTCTAATAGCATGTGGTACACTGCTTACCTTCTTCTAAATGTGAGTATCCTGTTTTTTTTTTCGGGACAAAAATAGCGGTCAGCCTAAAGTGGGGCCTTATTTCTCTGTGTGTATACGGTTACTTGTGTAGAAGTTAGCTCCAATGGCCAAGCGGTGACATGTAAAAAAAATAAAAGAAAAGTTTTCTTGTGGTAGCGCATGTCTGAATGTAATGAAAAACAACTCCCAAGAAGATTGTGTTTCTGAGTGCTCCACAAGCCTCAAGAGTATATATAGGACGGTTTCCACAGGCATATTATTACACACTATGCAAAAAATGGTGCATGTTTGAGGCGAGTGCGATCACTGCCGAGGAGAAACGGGTTTTAAAATGACCAAAACGTGCGCGCAGACCAGTATATTGAAACGAAAAGGAAGTTGAGTGAGGAAATGCGACGCCTATACGCAACCACAAAACGCGTTCTGTGATTCGAGATGGCTGAACTGACGCCAGTCGTGCGCGGCTTGGCCAGCCTAGTCGCGCGTTGAAATGGCATCGTCCTCAATAGACTTCGTGCCCATTGAATTGGTGCGTGGAGTGAGAATGCAGAAGCAGTAGCCAATAGAGTTTTGCGTTCTACGCTCTTTCTTGGCCTACACAAACTCGCTTACGTTGAATCTAGATTGCGGCTACTTATTCAGTCTGGAACCTTTTCTTTTTTTGTCTTGTAATCTATATTACAATTTTCACTTCTTGCGAGTTATTCTACCAGAGCCACGTTATTCTTGCTGTATAATCTGGAAGTGGAGCGCCCTGCAAGGGCGCACCACGCTTGTACTACGGTGTAAGCAAACTCAAGTTGCAAAAAAATGCATATAAGAAGCAGCACGCGAATATTTTGCATCGTAGATCAAGATCGACGTGTCTGTGTGTAGGTCAGTTGCTAGGAAGCCTTATGGGCGCACCGAAATATTTGTAATATGCTTACTCTGAATGTGAGGAAGCTCCATTGACACCCATACTTACTCAAGCTTTCTCTTGTGGTTTTATTTTTCAAAGAGCGTTCTCCTTCACTCATATTTAACGCCGGGTAAAATTGAAACACTCATATTCTCTCCTGTAAGTATTGGCAGCCCGTTTTGAGCAGTATATGATATAGGAAGAAAAATCGGGGACAATTTGTTCTGCACTCTAGATAAAGATGGTTTCGTGAGATGCTTTCCTCTTGTAATTAGTATTTTAAAGGTACATTAAAAGGAACAATGCTTCCTTTCTCTTATTATTAAGTTAGTCTTTCACAATGCCAAAAGCACCATTTGGTTACAAAGAGAATGTAGATGGCGACGCCGCCTCAAACTTCCCTTACCAACTTGCTACGATGTCATAGACTATGACCACGCCTGCCATAAGTCATTGAAAATCCGTGTCGTTACGCTGACAATCATACGCTGAGATATCGGCACGAGATTGAAAAAATTAAACTTTTACTTTTATGTTATTTTCTACTCGTAAACCTATGATGAATAAATTATCGAAAGCGGAGTGTTCCTGAGATAATTATTCAGTCAAAATAATTTCCTTTCACTTTAGTGTACTTTCAAAGCTTCATATGTGTGTTCCTAAAACGCCTTTCTTGTTTATTGCCCAGCAGTTTACTCCGCTGCTTCATTTCATTTCAGCACTTCTGACTCATAGGCCATTGTCACATGGGGCAACGGGAGTTTCCAGTCGTTATTTTACTGCATCTCGCTTCATTTCGTAGCAGCCGTGTACAAGGTAGCGAGGTTAGATCCTTCTGGTGGTGTGCGTGACCCACCACCTTCGGTCGCTGTAGAGAATGCGTGCGTTTGCACTCGGCCCACATAAGCAAAAACTCGCAGCATCCGTTTGGATGTTCCTTAATTAAGCGACCAAAACTCTGTGTAATTCCACGCGTAGGCCTGAATCAGTTCGTTCGCTCTTTTCTTATTACATCAATAATCCCACATTGGCTAGAATCGCATGGTATAAGTATCTAGCCATTCACCTCACACAAATCTTTCTTGGGTCGATTATTTAACTAACATTTCTGCTAATGCTTCCAGATCATCATAGTATATTTGTGGCAATCTACAATCCACTATACACCTTTTCAAGATATACAAACAGAGCCCCTTGACTTCCCGTTTGTCCACCGATGTGCTTTAATAGCATTGGTGGACAACAAGATCTTTAGAAAATAGCCCGCTTAATTTCTTACAGTTTCTTTTTCTTGTTTGGCAAGATATATACAAATAAATGTTTTTGAGCGACATTAAAACTGTAAAACATTGCATTGTACTTCACACACGTTTCCTTTATGAAAAAAACGGCCCCGCCGCGGTGGTCTAGTGGCTAAGGTACTCGGCTGCTGACCCGCAGGTCGCGGGTTCAAATCCCGGCTGCGGCGGCTGCATTTCCGATGGAGGCGGAAATGTTGTAGGCCCGTGTGCTCAGATTTGGGTGCACGTTAAAGAACCCCAGGTGGTCTAAATTTCCGGAGCCCTCCACTACGGCGTCTCTCATAATCATATAGTGGTTTTGGGACGTTAAACCCCACATATCAAATCAATCAATTTATGGGAAAAACTAGAGAGAGACTTTCTCTACGCTTGAAAAGAAATTGAAAACGTGCTTTCAGTTTTGACAATAGTAGCTGGTAAATGAGGTGACCGGAAGTTTTTTAGGTACAACGCTTGTGAGCTTGAAACCATCTATTCCACACGTACGTAAACAGGCCTACCAAACATTTGTCCGAACCCAGTTACAATACAGGCATCATTCATTTGGTGACCTCATCAAAAATATTTGATACAAAAGTTTCAGAACAGAGCTTGTCCTATCATCAGGCAAAATTATAACAACTTGTTCATTGTAACCTAAGTAAAGGTCGAACTTACACTCTGTCCATTAACAATACGTCTGAACATTGCCCTTTCGTTTTTCTTTGATAAATATCAGTGCCACTTAATCGCCGCAAGCACAATTACAACGTTATTCTCACTTATCGCACAGGCTACAAAATGACTTCAGCTACAGCACCACTAATGCTTTGAACTACTCGTCCCTTCCACGTGCCATACAACTGTGGAGCGATCTCCCAAACAGCACCGCTCTTCAGCCTAATCACAATAAGGTTCGCCAAAATCTTATTAATCATTTCACTGTTATTCTTAGCTGGTCAATGCTCCTATCATTCATGCATCCCACTTTTATTTTTGTTTGAATGCGAAGCATTTTTCAGTGAACTTCGGTGACTTTGAGCGCATATATATATATATATATATATATATATATATATAATTTTTTCTAAATTGACATGTCAACCATCCTGATGAAGGCCAGACTCTAGGCCGAAACGTCGAAATAAACCACGTTGTGACCGCTCACGGAGGATCTACTTGACTATATATATATATATATATAGTATATATATATATATATATATATATATATATATATATATATATATATATAGTATGATGAGCATAAATGACTAGTCATCACATGAAGATAATGACATGTCTGTCATGGATGTCATGATTTACATGTCATGAACTCGCTGCTCCTGCTGTGGTTTCGTTCTTATGACATATTACAAAACTGGTATGGTATGTGACAGGACTGAATGGCAAACATGAGAGAAGAGCCCTAACGTGTAAATCATGACATACATGCCATGTAAGTCATGACGTACGCTAATGGTGTGCTCGCGGTCGTTTCGCTTGCTTCACATATACCAAACTTGGTATTACGTGACGCGAATGGATGACAAAAATAAATGACTGTTGCAAACACGATAATAATGACATGCCTGTCATGTAAGAACATGACTACTTGCAACGCTCATGATGCGCTCTAGATCGTTTCGCTATCTTCACATATACCAAATTTGGTGTTACGTGACGTGAATGGATGACGAGCACAAATGCCAAGCGCCAACATGTGAATCGTGAAACGGAAGTCATGTACTGCTGGGGCTTATGTTGCAAACGTAAGGAGTGCCGTCGTAACGCGACAACATACTTGCATCTTATGCAGATATCTGAGTGCGCATAACATTTCTACTTGTGTTTACTGTGTACTACTTTCATGCGCCTCGTAACGCTGTGGTGATTTTAAGTTGACATTTCAGCCTTCCTCATTCGTGCTTCGTATATCATTCATTCCCACTGGACATGAGACCTGCTTATTTTTCATTACATTTTATGAGATGGTCATATTTTTGTTGCAAGTTTTGTTCAATATCTCAACTAGTACGGGTAAAGTGTACGACCTGCTTCACTGCTCTTGTATTCAGTCTATCCTGTACTTTGTTGCGTTTCTTTTTGTTGGCATGTTTCAAACTTGCCTATTCATCTTAAATGCATATGACTACTCTTGTACTGTGGAATATTTTGTTGTACTTGCCGTAGTTTTTATGTTATTTTACATTGTTCTTACTTTTTATGTACTGGCTTTATTTAGATGTTAACCCACTTTGTTCTTACTTTGTATCGACTCCCCTTACACAGTGGTTCTGTGAGGCCTGTAAGGTACTTGCAAAGAAATGAATAGATAAGTAAATAAATAATAAATAAACAAATAAATGAATTCGAGCACCTTACGTATCGAGTCCCACATGCTGAAAGCGACTATGTGAAACCGTGGTCTAAGAGGCAGCAATCACATCAGACGCAGTTTCGTAATAAGTCTAAACAGGCGAAACGCCCGGGAACACAGACTGACTAGCAAGTATAGAATGAATATACAGGTCGCCGCTGCAGTATTTCTGGCCACACGCCGAGTGTTTACTTACAGTGTAGAGTTACCAGCACTCGTTTACGTCACAGGTAGCATCACCTCACTCTCCGTCGGCAATAACTGTGACATTAATTTGACACCTGGCTCAATAGGCGAGAAAAGTAATAGTAGAAGTTTCGACCGCCCGCGCTTAAGTAATCAATGACGCAACGTGTAAGAGCAAGGGAGAATTAATAGCCAAGTCCGAAGGAATAACCAGAGTTTTCTTGTTGCGGGCACGCAGCGCCACGCAACCAGCGTCATTTATTGTGCACCGTAAAGGTGATCAGTCAGAGAAAGGAAAGGAAGCACCATTCTTCTTCCAATCGCACACGCGTGCAAATTTGTTAAAGACACTTGTGGGAACCATGGGCTCTTTTCGGGGACATACAAACATCTTGCCGGATGCATTGAATCGCTGTCAACGCTGTGTCCAAGCTTTACCAAAATTGCCAACTTAGGTACACATCATATCCGGCAGACACACGTCAAAGGATATTTTAACCACCACTGCCCCGTTTCAGGTTTTGCTAATTCCTCGGTTGAGCGTGCTTGGGGTTAATCACTGTACAACAGTACTCACCTTTGATGAATGGACTGTCCATGTTAATTTCTGAGTGGGCTGTCCTTTCGGTCGCGATGAAAGCGGAGGAAGTGGCGGGGACAACGCAGAGTCTGTCGGGGCTCGCTGTTCAAGGAAGTGGTGGGCGGCCGGTATATATATGCGCAAAACAGCTCGAATGAGAAATGTCGCACTCGCTGTGTGATCCCTGATGCGGAGCAGCGAGCGCCTTGACCTTGCGAGCGGCTTCCTGTCAGCGTGACGTCTCGGGAACCACCGGAATTGTGTATATGGCACCCGTCACGTATGCACCGCGGATGCTCGCATCACTTTTCAGCGAACGCAACGCGACTATGCGATGAAATAAGCAGGTTGTGCAGGAGCGGATTGCTTTCGCGTTCACTCGCTTGGAAGAAGCATCGTGCAAAAGGGGAGCGTGTTACGGGTTTCTGGCCGTGTTTTCAGAGACCTATACGCCCGGCTGCCGACAATACCTTCATGTTGGTTGGCTGCACGCTGCCGCATCATGCGGCAAGATGAACCCATCTTGCCGCATGACAACGGGATCAAGTACACGACAGCAATCACACATGCCACGAAAAGCCTCCTATGCTTGATTGTGCAGCAGCGCCTTCGTGTAGACCTCGCATTAACACGCTTACAGAGCACAAAGCTTTTCTGGGGCAGAGAAAACAACCTTCATATAAACCTTATCAGCTTTTTTTTGAAAGTGTGAGAAATTTTGTGTAGATAGGAAGTCACAGCCACGAGCTTTGAGTTACCGGCTACTTATTTCATTAGTAATTTACGTCCCTGTGTCCCTGTTTAATGGTCCTAAGCAACTTTTCCGCCACTGAGACCAGCGCATGATCCGGAGAACAAGAGCGTATCAGTCGAGAAGCCTGCCCAACAAAGCTGCTCATTATTGAGTGTAAGACTTGCGGAGAGTGTTTCTAAAACAATGATTAGCAATTCCTCCCTTTAAGAGCTTCGAATGAGTGGTTTGCCTCCGTTTGGCTCCTATTCTCAGCACAGGTGATCACTTGAGATTTTTAATCCCCAGTGTAAAAATCTTAACGAAGCATCCTGCGACAGCTCATGCGTCAGAACTAAAGGTGTCATACACTCATCGAAAAAACATAATGTGTTTGAAACGGCAGCTTCGAAGTCCCTATCATCGCAGCCAAAAAGCACGAGAAAATTGTCCACAAAACAAAAAACCTTTACGGCGGCCGTTTTGTCGAGGCGGCTAGCCAAGAGTCGGTCATGGTAAGCGAGAAAAGTGTCATTTAAAACTGGCGCTATGCTTAAACCGATGCACGCTCCTCTTTTTTTTTTATATAAGTGCCTTCACTCCATGATATGAAACTTGCCTTAAAGTAAGAGCCAACGATCTCAAGAAAGCCGCTAACTGTGATGGCCAGCGAATTCTGGAAATCAACTGAACCAAAATTATCAATGCAGTCCTCAACGCACCGTAGCAGCGTGTCATGTGGTAAAGAGTAGTGAATATTTCTGATGTCAACAGAGCAGGCACTTAGGACATTTTCGCTGCTTGAAATAAATGTAATAATGTCATTAGAATCTTTCACCAGAAAAAGGTCATTGATAGTGAGCAAATTTGGCATATTTTGTAAGAACAAGGCTACTTCCTTCTCCCACGTCCAATTTTCCGAAACAATGACTCGAAGCCGCCAGTCGACTTAGTGAATAAAATTTCAGTTGAAGTCAGCGCTCTTTTCTGTCTTTGCCACTTCTTACCTAGTTACGCCATAACTCCTTAGTCTTGCGCTGTGCAAATTCCTATTGTGAAAATCCTGCTGTGCAAATCACCAACTAGTCTAAACATCTGTCTGATCAAGATGCATATTCAAGTTGAGGAAGACATATTGCGGAGTGTAATTTGTCGAAGGCTGTAAGAGAACTTCAGATTTGGGTGCACGTTAAAGAACCCCAGGTGGTCAAAATTTCCGGAGCCATCCACTACGGCGTCTCTCATATCATATGGTGGGTTTGGGACGTTAAACCCCACGTATCAATCAATTAGCTGTAAGAGAACTGAGTTCTCGAGAGATTCTACAAACAAAGCTAAGAGAACGAAGGCCACGCATGGCAGCACGTTTAGTGTAAGCAGAAAAATTTAGCCTGCTATCGAAAAGAACCCCAACATCACTGAATTCATATACCTTACATAAAAACAGAGTATTGACAGTATATAGAAATAACACGATGGTTGTTTAGCGAGATATACTCATGAATTTTGTCTTCGAGGTATTTACACATAGGTTGTTGTTATCACACCGCTCGAAGAAATAACACAAATCTGACTGCAGCAAGCGACAGTCGTTAACTGAATTTCCTTAAATATCCTAATATCATCAGCATACAAAAAAGAATAAATAATTGAAAAGAAAAGTCGTTACCGTAAATTAAAAATAAGTGTGGGCCTAATACCGACCCTTGAGGGACTCCACTAGTACCTTCGTACAAGGAAAACCTTTGGCTCTTTGCGGCAACATAGCATGATCTATTATGCAAATAGCGGTGCAGTAGATTCATAACAAACGAGTCAACATCGAAGTTTACAAGTTTAAACGAAAAATTGGCAGATCCCACGTAAAGTGCGAATCGACTACATGCAAAGCGCGAATTAGGAAGGTTGATATGTCACTTTAAAATCAGCACAACGTTATGAGGCGGACGTAAATTATGCCATACACGACTTCCATGTCATGATTGTCATGTTTGAACATGTCACTCACCTTCGTCGTCTATTGACGTCACGTGATACCAAATTTGGTATATGTGGGGCTAGCGAAATGCCCGAAAGCACGCTATGAGCGTAGCATGTAATCATGTTTTACATGACACGCATGTCATGATTATCATGTTTGGACGTGGCCTCACGGCGGTGCTCTAGTGGCTAAGGTACTCGGCTGCTGACCCGCAGGTCGCGGGATCGAATCCCGGCTGCGGCGGCTGCATTTCCGATGAAGGCCGAAATGTTGTAGGCCTGTGTACTCAGATTTGGGTGCACGTTTTTTTAAAAAAAACCCAGGTGGTCGAAATTTCCGGAGGCCTCCACTACGGCGCCCCTCGTAATCATATGGTGGTTTTGGGACGTTAAAACCCCATGTTTGGGCGTGTCGGTTACCTTCGCCGTCTATTCACGTCACGTGACGCCAAAATTGGTATATGTGGAGCTTGCGAAATGGCCGCGAGCGTGCTATGAGCGTAGCGTGTTGTCATGTTTTACATGGCAACATGCTACGTATGTACATGTGGCCATGTAAAATGCATGCATGTATGTATGTATGTATGTATATGTATGTATGTATGTATGTATGTATGTATGTATGTATGTATGTATGTATGTATGTATGTATGTATGTATGTATGTATGTATGTATGTATGCATGTATGTATGCATGTATGCATGTATGCATGTATGCATGTATGTATGCATGTATGCATGTATGCATGTATGTATGCATGCATGTATGTATGCATGTATGTATGCATGCATGCATGCATGCATGCATGCATGTATGCATGTATGTATGTATGCATGCATGCATGCATGCATGTATGCATGCATGTATGCATGTATGTATGCATGCATTTATGTATGTGACGCCAAATATGCGCATCAAAGAGTGTCTCACACTCGTCGCTTGGCTTATAGATGGCGCTGACTGACACTCCTACTTCTAAATTCACATATAAACCCAAAAAAGTGGATGGAGGGAAGGCCGCTGTGATCGCTCAGTAATAATAAAGAAAAAAAAAGCTGTGATAGCTCAGTGGTTAGAGCATCGAACGCGTTATTCGAAGGTCGTAGGTTCGATTCCTGCTCACGGATGGTTATTTTTTTTCACCCACTTTTCTTTCATCTTATTTACACTCCATTAGTTCTAATAACTTCCCCTGTACATTCCTTTGCATTACTGTCTGTTAAATCTCATTAATATTGTGTCACAACACGGAAAAAACGAGCCCTTAGGTATACACTTCTTTCCCTTATATGAATATATATATATATATATATATATATATGGAAGTTTGTGTGCTCCATCCAGTGCCACACTAGTTACCATTAACATCATACAAAGCGACTTGAAGGGGACCCAGAACATTCCGCCCAGACATGCCCAGCCAAATCATGTCATAGTCGCATTGGCGCTTTTGTCGCGCTTGCACCAGCAGGTGACTTCTCACGGTTACATGACCGCAGCGAACGTGTGGAAGCCTCACGAAAAATCTTTGCCACCAGGTAACGATGGTGATGATGATGATGATGATTGCAACTATCCTGGCGCGGCCCGTGCCACATGCGAAACACCATGCAGGCAGCGCGGAGTTTCGTCAGATTTCTGTGTGCCATTTCACGCACTAGATGGCCTTTGCAGCACACGGCGACTTGTCGTCCTCGAAGTTCTCCAAAAGCGAAACTGAGGCTGGTTGGTACAGCGCCCTCCTCTATTTCGTCGGTGCCCGGGTGAAGGAGCGGATTGAAATGGTAAGCAGCCATCGGGGCTAGTGTGCCGTTTCGCCGCGAGGTGGCGCAACTGGAGTAGATATGCAAGAGGAATTGTGGGGAATACTGGACACACTAGGCGTAGGAACATGTAGTCACTAATCTTTAAAGGGTATCTATAAAGGTAACAAGGTAGTTATAAAGTGGGAAAAACAGGTATCCAAGCCTGCAGAGGTAAAACGGGGGCTTAGGCAGGGGTGCCCCCTGTTACCCTTATTATTAATGATGTACCTAAAAGGATTAAAGGCAAAATTAGAGGGTAGTGGACTGGGCTTCAACCTCTCTTTAGTCAAACAAGGAAAACTTATTGATCAGGGCACTACCAGCATTAATGTACGCAGATGATATAGGGCTAATGGCCAACAACAAGGAAGATTTGCAGAGATTGGTGGACATCTGCGGTAATACGAATCCTCAACTTCATTATTTAAACGAAAAAAAAAATAAATGGAATGGTTAGTTCACTAAGTATTACGGCTAGGTGGCGTTAGCTGCCGCCCGATCTAAATGGTACAGCCACATCCATCCATCCATTCAACACATAAGTACTTATGCGACCCAAAACTATTCGACCGAAACTGTTCAACGAAATTTCAACAAAGAAGTACTTTATGCACCACAATAGACAAGGACGAATCAAGTGGTGCAATGGCTCCATTTTCACAACGAGAGTGGGAAAGGGCTGAGAAAATGGTTCCTAGTAGTACATCAACAGGCCCAGATGGCATTCCAATTAGGCCTGATAAAGACGTTAGGTCCAAGTCTAAGCAGGCTTTGAGAGAGGCAGTGAGCAAAATAATAATCGATGGTGAAGTTCCCGATGGATGGAAACTTAGCAGGATGAGCATGATCTATAAAGGAAAGGGGGAGAAAGCTGACATAAACAACTACCGTCCTATAACAGTGACATCAGTGGTCTACAGGCTGGCGATGCAGATTATAAAGGAAAAACTGCAGGCATGGATAGAGGATGAGGGATGCTGGGGAACTGCAGAATGTGTTTCGGAAACACAGGAGGTTGGAAGACAATCTGTTCTCACTGACGCAGTGCATCGAAATAGCAGAAAAGGAACACAGGCCCCTGTGGCTAGCATTTTGGATATCAAGGGAGCGTACGATAGCGTGGTTCAAGAGGAATTGTGGGGAATACTGGACACACTAGGCGTGGAAGATGAAGTCACCAATCTTTAAAGATATCTGTAAAGGTAACAAGGTAGTTATAAAGTGGGAAAACAGGTATCCAAGCTTGTAGAGGTAAAACGGGGGCTTAGGCAAGGGTGCCCCCTGTCACCCTTATTATTCATGGTGTACCTACAAGGATTAGAGGCAAAATTAGAGGAAGTGGACTGGGCTTCAACCTCTCTTTAGTCAAACGAGGAAAACTTATTGATCAGGCACTACCAGCATTAATGTACGCAGATGATATAGTGCTAATGGCCAACAACAAGGAAGATTTGCAGAGATTGATGGACATCTGCGGTAATGAGGGAGATAGGTTCGATTTTAGATTCAGTAAGGAAAAATCAGCAGTCATGATTTTCAATGACAACGAAGGTAGTGAGCTTAGAATACAGGAGGTCACGCAAAAGATAACAGATAAATACGAATATCTGGGCGTATGGATAAGCAATGGGACCGAGTACCTGAGGGAACACGAAATATACGTGACGACTAAAGGTAACAGGAATGCAGCAGTGATGAAAAATAGGGCACTGTGGAATTACAATAGGTATGATGTTGTGAGAGGAATATGGAAAGGGGTCATGGTTCCTGGCTGACGTTCGGCAATGCGGTCTTGTGCATGAGATCAGAAGTTCAAGCAAGATTAGAAATTAAGCAACGTGGAATAGGTAGGCTTGCTTTAGGAGCTCACGGGAATACACCAAATCAGGGAGTACAAGGTGATATGGGATGGACATCATTTGAGGGCAGGGAAGCTAGCAGCAAGATAAAATTTGAGAGGCGATTGAGAGAAATGGGGGAGGATCGTTAGGCTAGGAAGGTTTTCAGCTACTTGTACATGAAGAATGTCGATACAAAATGGAGGAAGCGAACCAGGAAGTTGACTGCTAAATACTTAGAAAACAGCAGGTGGCCAAACCAAAAAGAACTATCGGTAAGAAGAAAGTGAAGGAAACGGAGACTGACATGTGGAGAATGGGCATAATTAAGAAGTCCGCACTAGAGATCTATCAAACTTTTAAGCAGGAAATTGCCAAGGAAAGGATCTATGATAATACTCGGGGTAGTTCTCTACTGTTTGAGGCCAGGACGGGGAGACTGAGAACGAACCAAGACATATCGGGCCAAATACGAAGGGGTAGACACAGTATGCAGTGCGTGTGGAGTGAAAGAAGAAAAGAAACGCCACTTGATAATGTTCTGTAAAGGGCTTCACCCATAGTTCAGGATGATGGCGCAGAGTTTTTCAAAGCACTGGGGTTTAGGGACCGGGAGGGCAAAATAGACTTTAAGCGGGTAGACTTAACTAGAAGGAGGTTATCTGATTGGTGGCTAAAGTCAAGGAACGAGTGAAAATTAAACTCTTCACTGCAAAGTACGAATCCTCAAACTCACTTTTTAAGGAAAAAAATATAGTTTTGGTTCATTAAGTATTACGGCTTGGTGGCGCTAGCCACCGCCCGATCTAAAGGGTACAGCCATATCCATCGATCCATCCATGCTGCCGCGGTCGTATCTCGCGCAAACAATGTCGCAACTGCATTCGAAGCTGCTATACGGCTCGGTTCCTGTTGTATTCACATTGTTTAAGGTGTAATGAAACTTGGAAAACGAGAATCGTGAAGTACTTGTTGTTCTGGACAACAAAATCATTTTAAAGGCGTGTGTAGTTCGCGACTACTTGATCGAGGCTCTCGCACGTCGTCTGCTAGACCGATACCAGATAGCTCATGCCAGTAATCTGCGAAAGATCGTTTGTCACCGTGGCGTTCGCTTGACTGAGAGTTGATTTTTGGACCAACTGAAATTCGATATTTGAGAAAAGACTTTGTCAGGAGCTAATATAAAAGATTGGGTGCCTGTGTTCCCTGATGCTGCTAATCTCTAGTGGAGTAGCACACACATGCAAGCCGGAGTTTATGCACTAAATAGCACAAAATATTACTAGACCACTTCTAGAGACATAGGTCACCATGCGTCCCTTCACAAAGCATTAGATATGTTGCCACCGAGAAAATGCAAGTGCCAGAAAATGAGGAAATATGGTAGGTGATTCCACCATTTGAGAGCTTAAGCAATGAAATCATTGCGAAATAAACAAGAACAGCCGTGTGCGGCGCGATGTCTGATATTATGGCATATCTTTTGAACAAGCGCTGTTGAAGTCTGAAGTCCAATGCTGACTCTCGACTTGAGCCAAGGTCACAGGCGTGCTGAAAATTCGGCCTGTGGTCAGTTGCTTGAGCTTGTCTGTGTATTCATTGATGGATTGTTGTAGCATTATTATCTGGCTGCTCAGCTCTGTTTCTTATTAGAGGGAAGCTCCCCCCGCAGGGGCGCCTGTGTAAGCAGGCGTTTGGTGTGTAGCGACACCACGGACCCGAGCTAACGGGGGAGTTTCTACTCCCTCCCAGCTTAGCCGTGGCGTGGCTTTGCCGTGTCCGGGGAAAAGGGATCCTGGGGGTTGAGCCGACGCTGGGTGATTGGACCTTTAAGGCCCCCGGCAGAGGCAACACACCTCTTTGGCCCCGGCTTCACGTAGACGGCACCCCTGGGCTGACCACCCAGGGGAAATCGGCAGTCGCCTTTTCCTATCTCTCT
>WOVY01000315.1:0-34358 GCA_013436015.1 Rhipicephalus annulatus | reverse complement strand
TGGAGAACTCAATGGAGTAACAGGAACCAAATATTTATTATGTTTGCGCTAATTACGCCAGGATCAATACGTCTACCTACTCACCACTAGCTCTCCTTTAGTCCAACTGCAATCTTTTGTCACGATGCTCTAAAGTCGTGACAGTGTGATTTGACCTAGAGTACAAATAGGTACCCCTTTTCCAATTGTGCCGAAAGAATGTCAAGACGTCAAAAAATTCATTATGCCCAGACGGCCTCACAGTATATACTTGATTGCAGCGAATAGATGCCGTGGCGCAGAAAAGCTTGCGACGATTGACGACCATGATACAGGGACAAGTTTTTATGTATAGACAGTTTCAAGACTGCAAGCGTTGTACCCCCTCATCCCCCCCCCGAAAAAAAAACTTCTGGTTACCTCCTTTCCCAGCTTCTAACGTCGCACTAAAAGCATGTTTTTGAGTTTCTTTTAAGGATTAGCAATGTCTCTCTTTAGATTTCCAGATTAAAGGAATGTGCATAAAGTACAAAGAATTCCCTTATAATCCTCATGTAGCTCAAAAGAACATTTATTTGAATATATTTTGTCTTACAGGAGAAGGAAGGTGTAGAGAATTAGCAGGCTATTTTCTAAAGCTCTTCTTGTCCACCGATGCCATTAAGGCACATCATTAGAGTGACCTAGAAGAGTACGAGTGTCCAAATCGTCATTCCAATACACGGAAGGAGTGAGGGCTTTTAGCGGCGAACTCCCGCACCGCGGCGCTGCCGTGGCGGACCCGTTTAGGGACAGGGAGGGCAAAATAGGCTTTATGCGGGTAGAATTAACTAGAAGGACGTTATCTTATTGGTGGCTAAAGTCAAGGCAGGAGTGAAAATTAAACCTCTCACTGCAAAGTACGATTCCTCAACCTCCTTATTTAAAGGGAAAAAAAATCTAGTTTTTGGGTCACTGGGTATTAAGGCTTGGTGGCGTTAGCCACCGCCCGATCTAAAGAATACAGCCACATCAACCCATCCACTCATCTATCCGTAGACTTTCTACACAGTGAAGGCCACGCCAAAGTGGTGGGCGCCTGCTATGCGCCCAATATTTCGGCTGATGTTGGCCAACGTTGTCGTAGTATGGGCAACACTTATTATTGCATCACTCCAACACTATACTGTGTGAGGAGGTTTATTAGCCGTTAAAGACAGCGACGAGACAGCGTGAACAACCGTCCAGCGATCGGCACAGCAACGAACCGAAGCACGAGCCGAGAGAGCCGGGCGTTGGCGATGCTGCTCGCTGCAGGCACATCTTCTTCTTCACAATCGCCCCCGCTGAAAAAGGAGCCATCCTGGCGACTTAAGAAGTTTTAGGCAAAGGCTCATGGTATGGTTTCAGTCGGGAAACATGGACGATGTCACGTGCACGCCGGCGCATGTCGTCCGATCGGGAAACTGGTTCAATTAGAAAATTAACCGGAGATGTTTTCTCCAAAACGGTGTAAGGCCCCTCGTACCGGGGGACAAGTTTCGAGGAGAGTCCCGGTGTTTGGCATGGGATGGCAAGCCACACAAGAGACCCTGGGGCATAGCTGGGATCCGGAAGAGAGGTGCTACGGGTTTCTTTCTGGCGTTGTTGCTCTTCCGAGGTGAACGCACGGGCGAGCTGGCGGCACTCTTCGGCTTGTCTAGCAGCATCGGAGATAGGTGGACACTCGGAAGCATCAGGACGGTAAGCAAGTAGGGTATCAATTGTATGGGAAGGCTCGCGTCCGTAAAGAAGAAAGAAAGGTGAGAATCCCGTGGTAGTTTCTATTGCGGTGTTATACGCGAACGTGACGTATGGGAGAACACGGTCCCAGTTGCTATGATCAGATGCCACGTACATTGAGAGCATATCACCTAGCGTGCGGTTGAACCGTTCCGTTAGTCCGTTAGTCTGCGGGTGGTATGCTGTTGTTTTCCGATGAATGACGTGGCATTCCGAAAGCAGAGTTTCGACGACCTCGGAAAGGAAAGCGCGGCCTCTGTCACTAAGGAGCTCTCGAGGTGCACCATGTCGAAGGATAAAGCGTTGCAAAATGAAAGAGGCGACATCCTGAGCTCTAGCGCTCGGCAAAGCGGCTGTTTCGGCGTAGCGTGTCAGGTGGTCAACCGCCACTATAATCCACCGATTACCATCTGGTGTCAATGGAAGGGGACCGTAGAGGTCAACGCCGACGCGATCAAATGGCTTGGCAGGGCATGGAAGTGGCTGCAATGCGCCAGTCGCACGTGGCAGTGTTGATTTACGTCGCTGGCAGTCAGGACAGCTCTGCACGAATTTACGTACAAAATTGTACATGTCGCGCCAGTAGTAGCGATGGCGAAGGCGTTCATATGTTTTGAACACTCCGGCGTGGCCACATTGCGGATCGTCGTGAAGGGAGGCACATACTTGCGATCGTAAAGTGCGTGTAATGATCAGCAACCACCATCGGGAGCGTAGTTGCGTCGATGAAGAAGTTGATCGCGGATGGCGAAATGGAAAGCTTGACGTCTGATCAGCAACCACCATCGGGAGCGTAGTTGCGTCGATGAAGAAGTTGATCGCGGATGGCGAAATGGAAAGCTTGACGTCGGAGGGATCGAGATACTGGAAGGTTGGGCGTACCAGATAAATATTCGATAAGAGAGGCGATCCACGGGTCACGACGTTCTTCGGTGGCAATCAAGTCGAGATTGAGTGATGACAAGGTCTGGAGGCAAGTGTTTCCGCACGTCTGATCTGGTGGTAAAGGTGAGCGGGACAGAGCATCAGCGTCAGAGTGTTTGCGTCCGCAGCGGTATACGACGCGAATGTCTTACTCCTGGATGCGGAGTGCCCATCGCGCAAGGCGGCCAGAAGGGTCTTTCAACGTGGAGAGCCAGCAAAGCGCGTGGTGATCAGTTGCTAGATCGAACGGGCGGCCGTATAAGTACGGCCGGAACTTTCCAAGCGCCCACACAAGAGCCAAACACTCTTTTTCTGTCACGCTGTAATTAGTTTCGGCTTTCGTCAGAGTGTGGCTAGCGTAGGCTACAACGTATTCCGAATAGCCGGGCTTTCGTTGAGCGAGGACCGCGCCTAGCCCGACGCCGCTGGCGTCGGTGAGCACTTCGGTAGGAGCCATCGGGTCGAAGTGGCGAAGAATAGGTGGGGAAGTGAGCAGACGGCGCAGAGTAGTGAAGGCAACGTCACATGCAGGGGACCAGGAGGTGAGGTTCACGTCACCGCGAAGAAGCTGGGTTAACGGTGACATGATAGATGCAAAATTGCGAACAAAGCGCCGGAAATAGGAGCATAGGCCTACAAAACTGCGAAGTTGTTTCATGGTCGTCGGCTTGGGAAATTCTGCTACTGCTCGAAGTTTGCTGGGTCTGGTATACGCCGTGCTTGGACACAATGTGGCCTAGGATGACGAGCTCGCGTGCAGCGAAGCGGCATTTTTTCAGGTTAAGCTGCAGACCAGCGTTGGTCAGACAACTCAAAACGTGCCTGAGGCGAAGGAGGTGCGTAGGAAAGTCATGGGAGAAAACCACGACATCGTCGAGGTAACAGAGGCACATATTCCATTTGAGGGCCACGTAGCGTATTATCCATAGACGTTCAAACGTGGGCAGGCGCGTTTACAAGCCCAAAGGGCATGACGTTAAATTCATATAGTCCGTCTGGTGTAATAAATGCCGTTTTTTGGCGATCAGCTTCTGCCATTGGGACCTGCCAGTAGCCAGACCGCAAATCTAGCGACGAGAAAAAATTCCGCTCCGTGAAGGGTGTCAATGGCGTCATCAATGCGCGGCAAAGGATAGACGTCCTTGCGGGTATCTTATTCAAACGACAATAGTTCACGCAAAATCGGATAGATACGTCTTTCTTACGCACCAGGACGACGGGAGACGCCCAGGGACTGTGAGATGGTCGAATGACGTCTCTACGAAGCATATCTTCGACTTGATCGTTGATGACGCGGCGCTTTTCAGCGGAGACAAGGTATGGTCTTTGACGCAGGGGCTGGTGTACGCCGGTGTCAACATGATGTTTGACTGGTGATGTGCGGCCCAGTTGAGGTTGCGACACATCGAACGAACTCCTGAACTCATGCAGAAGATCCAGCAGGTCGGCATGTTCGGTGGGAGTGAGAGTGTCGCGATGGCGCTGGAAAACGTATCATTGGACGACTCCCCGAGTGCCGACAGTGCTTTTGGGTGGTCGTAGTAGTCGTCCGGGACATCAAACAAAAACAAAGGGTCGAGATCCTGCACGCGGCTGAGACATTCTCCCGCCAAGCAATGTGACAGGTGTGGAAAGCGGATTGCTTACGAACATGTTGCTTCTTTCCGACGGCAAGGTCAATTGTTGCGAAAGGCAGCGGCAAAGCTCGACGAACAATTGAAGATATCAGAAAACATAAAAAGAACTGTAGCGTCAGTGTAGGCGTTGCATGAAACGGGAACAAGGGCGAAATTTCCAGGCGGAATATCGGTAACTTCATGAACGAGCAACTTCCGCGGCTGATGAGTAGCGTCCAGTAATGGGACATCACACAAGGATGAAAACTCAACTTCGGCGCGTGCGCAGTCTATGACGGCATTGTGGCGGGATAGGAAGTCCCACCCGAGGATGACATCATGCGAACAGACAGGAAGAACAATAAAAATCCACGATGTAAGAATGCCTTCGATGGAGATTCTTGCAGTACAGGCTGCGAGAGGCGTTTCTTGCTGTGCGCTTGCGGTGTGAAGCGACAGTCCGGAAAGCGGCGTCGTTACTTTGCGTTATAAACGGCAGAGATTAGCGGCAATAACAGAAACAGCGGCGCCAGTGTCCACAGGGCGAAAGTACAATAACCTTCAACAGTTACTGCGACCACGTTAGCAGGAGAGGAGCGAGGGCTTAGACAGTTCGAAAACGGCGCAGTTCTTGCCTCTTGAACTGCGTTGCTTAGTTTTCCTGGTCGGAGGGTCCGGGCCGGCGACGCATGGGGGAGGGCGATCGCCGACGAGGAGAGGGTGCGCGTTGCGGCTGGAAGTCAAGGTGGTCAGTAGGCGCATAGCGAGGTGGCGAGACGGGCCCGTATTGTACGAAGGGTTGGCTGCCGGGATGCGACGACCGGGCATAGTTGCCGAACGTCTGAGGTCGACGGGCGGCAGTAGCGAGCAACGTGTCCGGGAGTGAAGCAAGCGTAGCAAATCGGTCGGTTATCGGGCGTCCTCCAGGGATTGGCGACTGGTGCTGCCGCCCAAGGTGCAGTATAAGCAGCCGGGTGTGCGGGCTGTGAGCGCGTGGTGTAGGGTGGTTGCGGGAGCCTACGTACAGCGTCTGCATAAGTGAGCGGCGCGGCTACGGGCTGCATCTCTTGCGAAAAGGCGACAGGAGGAGCCACAGGCTGCGCTGCATACGTTAGGGGCGCGGCCACAGGCTGAACGGCTGGCGGATAGGCGACAGGAGCGCCTACCGGCTGTGCGCCACCCGGGCAGTGACCACGGCTAGGTAGAGGTGGCTCGTAGTGCGCAAGAGGAACAGCTTGTGCAACCTTTTCCGATATAGCAGTGTGAAGCGGGGCAGGTAGACGGGTGGTGGTCTCATGAGTAAAGGGCACTAGGGAAAGTTGGCGGGCGACTTCCTCACGGACGAAGGCTCGGACTTGCTGAAGCAATGGTGAATTGTCCGGCATGGAGTCGAAACTGGACAGCGACTCACCACCAGGCTGAGGCTGCCTAGTCAGAGTGCGTTGCTTTTTCAACTCGTCGTAGCTCTGACACAAGCTGACGACTTCAGAAACTGTGCTTGGATTCCTTGCCAAGAGCATTTGAAATGCGCCGTCGTCGATGCCCTTCAGGATGTTTTAGATGCGGAAGCATCTTATACTCGCGCCTTGTAGTGCGCCGTCCGCATCGCTTCTCGAACATTCGACAGCTGACGCGCGCGCATGCGCCGTCGCGCCGTCGCCCACCATCTGTGCCGCGCGCGCTTCTCCTTCGAGAACATTCGACAGCTGACAGCGCATGCGCCGTGGCGCCGTCGCCATCTGTGCCGCGCGCGCGCTTCTCCTTCGAGAACATTCAACAGCTGACAGTGCATGCGCCGTCGCGCTGTTTATATACTCAAGGTCGGCGCTCGCTCGCTCAGTTGCCGCTCGTCGGTTGGTTTGTACGGCGCGTCGACGTCCAAGGTCGCGGTGAAATGAATTCCAACGAATCCGCAAACACAATGATCGACGTCCCTTCGACCAGCGCCGTCCTTTCGCATACGTGTGTACGTGTTCACTCATTTAACACCCCCCTCCTACAACCACGTTAACCAATTTAGCCATCGACCTAAGTAAGTCGCACTTTAACACCCCGTTAACCAATTATATGCTCCGCATCCTCCTCAGTGGTTCCCCCGAGGGAAGCTGCGGGGCAATTTTTTTGACCTTGTCAGATTCGGGCATGGTGTCATTCACACGTCGAAAAAGGTCGACGACGTCCTCAATATAGCTGGTAAAGGTCTCACCAGTCTGCTGAGAGCCGACGCGCAGGCGCTGTTTCTGCCCTGTGCTTGCGGACAGCCGGCCGATCGAACACTTCAGCACATGACGTCTTGAAGACGCTTCATGTGGGGATGTTGTGTTTGTGGTTAATAAACCACAATTCGGCGACGCCAGTGAGATAAAATATCACGTGGCCCAGCTTGTCGGCTTCATCGCACTTATTGTTGGCGCTCACCAGTTCGTAGTGCTCGAGCCAGTCTTCGACGTCGGTCCCATCCGCACCGCTGAAGACCTTCGGCTCCCGTAGCGTAGGATGGCCAGGGCAGTTGAACTGGAGCGAAGGCGTCAATGTAGTGGCGTTGGCAGTCATGACAGGTGGTAGCGTGCGGCTTCGCAGCTCCAGGGTGTAGCGACGGGGATTAACAGCACCTTCCACCAAATATGAGGAGGTTTATTAGCCGTTAAAGACAACGACGAGACAGCGTGAACAACCGTCCAGCGATCGGCACAGCAACGAACCGAAGCACGAGCCGAGAGAGCCGGGCGTTGGCGATGCTGCTCGCTGCAGGCACATCTTCTTCTTCACAACTGTATTGAACTCACGTCACATATAACACGTCTGGTAGCACTGGAGTGGGGATCTTGTATATTTTCGTTTAGCTATTTTGCCACGGCACTCATCCGAATACTTCCGCACCCGTTTGAAGAACGCATTCTGCGCCCACGCGTTGTGAGCGAAGACACTTAATTTAGTTTCATGTAGAATATTGGACTTAAACTTGCTGTATAAGAGAATAAGCGGCAGATCGCAAAGATAACATCAAGAAAGTGTATGATGCGGTGTACGATGCGGGATCGGCGCAGACGTCCGGCCTTTTTGACCATGTTGCAAATTCTCTAACCTGTGCTCCCCCCCTTTTGTGTTTTCTAATTACGAATTTTTTTTTGTCCCTCGTCTTCCAGCAATTGACCACTCCGTCAAATGCTCCTTCTGGCTTGCTCTAACACGCTTCCTGCACACACATATATCCCTGTAGTCAATGGCTGTCTTATGGTAACACGTTTCCACCCTTTATATCACTTTTTTTACTTCATTCAATCGATTTTCTTTACATGACTGTGTACCGCGCTCAGCTGTTCCAAACATTTTCGTGCAAAGTGGAGGGGTCTTCATCAGCCTGATTGTGGTAGAATTGACTCGCGTGACTCTCGCGTCCCATTCACTTGCTAAGCTTATGGCATCCCTAGCTTGACATGCTTCTAATTTGTGTAACGGCTGTTGGTAATAATATAATGTGTGTCACGCAAACACACTTGTTTTGGCCAGAAGTAATTCTGACGATTCGCGGTCTTATGATTTGTCTTCGTCAAGGGCTGAAAACGTGGTGATCAGCAACATCGATCTCAAAATGTAAGAATTACATACACATTTTGGGAAAATGACCGTGTAGATAAAATATTAAAAAAATGAAAGTCTCAAGGTCCTTCATACGTTCACCTGAGATGACTCGACGGTGGAAGCTACGTTTTTTTCTGTAACTTCCTTGGCCCTGCTCCTCCACCTCTGAAAGATTTCTGCACTTAATACGTTGCGCACTGCCCCCACGATCCAAGACATTGCAGAGTTTATGCATGTCACCTGGTTTTATATATACTCAGTGATTGGCCAACGAAGGCAACGCAAGCTGATTATGTCCGGTGAGGACGTCATCATGACACACGCAGAATGACGACATGGTGCCGTCAACAATTTCATCAATCTGCAATGTGATCATGTGATAATTTTTTTGCATCACTCGTGATGACACTGAACGCTGGAGGTTGATTTCAATGTTTGATGAGGCAGATTAGGCTTTCACTTTAAGAAAAAGAGGAGAAACCAAAGTAAAGTAATCAATAACAGTACACCACCATGTACGCCTCAGTTTATGTTACGAGCGATCACCCAAAAACAAACGTGATAATCAGCTAGATTCCTGTGGTTCACAAGATGTTTGATTTGCTTAAGAGGTCATCTCTTTATATTTATTAAAAAGATGACTGACACGCTACATGAATCAATCACAAAATTTTGAGCTGTGTCACACTACTACGCATGGAGCCTAAGCACAAAAAAAATGTTGTTTACGCTATATGGAGGTCATCAGGAAAAAGCAGCGGATTGCGGCCAGCTTCTCTATCGACGCACACTCAATTAACACGAGAACGATCACATTTCATGTAGTTCCTCGTGTGCTCCTTCTTGTAAAATCCCTGAACTGTGCCGAAGCTAACCTTAAAAATATCTGAATTTAGGAATGAGTACTTTGAAATTGTCTTCATTGCGTATGGGGTAAGCCTTGAAGCAACGCACGCACCTTACAGAAACATTTCATACTGACCTTCAGCTATCCTTGTAGACAATAAGAAAGCCATATATCATGAATATATATATATATATATATATATATATATATATATATATATATATATATTGTGACGTGAGTCGCTACAGTGTAGTGTTGGAGTGATTCAAGAATAGGGGTATTTGTAACTTACATGGTAACTAGGTATTGATGAAGCGTTTTATAAAATACGCCTTTATCCAGCAACTAGTGGGGTAATGTAACTTTGCCTGGCATTCCTTTTCTTTAAATTGTTGGAAATTAACTAAGTTTTTCGCTCGGTGTCCCTTGATACCTCAGAAGCGAAAATAAGCCAACAGTATTGTGGTCGTACAGCCATCCTTACTCTTTTTGTTTCCCACTATATACGTCTTCCCGACGTGTTCTGATCATAATAAAGCACTAGTCGAGGCAAACAAATTATCCAGTAAAGCAGCGTGCAGATGACTTGAAAACCACTGGTAACCATCATTACTGTTGCTCGTATACGGTGGTGAGCGACGCGGTGAGTGCGCGTAAGCATTGCAGCTGATTGCACGTTTCTATTGCTCTTGATTCTTGCATGCTCGATTAGCCACGCAAATAGTTTTTCTTTCTTTCGTTCCTTCGTTATTCCTGTCCATTTCTTGCGCGTTTCTACGCGCGCACTAACGTTCTCAAGATCTGTCACAACAGCAACACCACGCTTATGACACTGGACACACGAGTTTGTGCATTGTGTTGTTGCCCCAGGCACTACCACAGAGCTTAAACTTGAGTAAGTTTCTTCCCACAACGCATTAATAAAGCTAAGCGGACTTGAAGTGCCATATGTGGAAACACAGTGCGAAAAACTGCAGCGCGTAGTGGACGTCCCTCGCCTTCTTCGAGTGCGGAAGCCCACGAATCCGGTGCAGCAAAGACGCGACGCGGATGTTCATCGCAAAAGGCCCACGCGGGAGCCGGCGCTTTGACACTCCCCTATTCTAGGGCACTCTAACATCGGTGAACGAAACCAGATGTCATTAAGGGCCTGTGTTCGTAAATAGTGAAAGGGTCTATAACTTACTGTGCCCAGCATTCATAGACCCTGTGAAAATTGTTTTCCTTGTCGAAAATTATTGCAGCGACACATTATATCCCCCAAAAAAACCTTCGCTTCATTTATTACAACTCACCGTGCATTGGGGCATTTTGAATAAAAGAAGAGTAATAATAAATAAATAATGAATAAACAATCATGGTAAAGTGTTTTTTTTCATTTTTTTACTGCAAAACGTGCCATGCCTACTTTGAACGCAGTACACCGCCGTGAGTTATGGTGCTCAGTGGCTTACCCGAAGGTCGTGGGCTCGATCTCAGCTGCAGTGCTGGCATTTATATGGAGGTCAAATGGTAGAAGTCCCTGTGTCGTCTGATTCCAGTGCGCGTTAAAGAGTATCAAATCGTCGAAATTTCCAAAGCCCTTGACAAGGTGAACCTCATAATGAAATCATGACCCGGGGACTTGAAACGTCGTATATTAATAAATAATTGGCAAACAGCATCGTCGATGACTTCTTCCTACAAAGAAAAATAGTAAAAACTTTATCTCAGGCTAAGCATGGACTTGAGGGCACTGTAATTGTTGCTTCACCTATCGCATCATGATAGCTTGAATGCTGGCCTTCTACCTGGCTTTGTGCCCGTTGGGGAGCTTGCTTAGCCCACGCACTCTTCTTAGCATCGGCGTAAGCGTCGAGACAGCGTTTTCTATGTACAGGAATATCTTTTACGCTACGGCTACATTTTTTCAACGTCTCTGCTTCCAACTTCTTGGCTTGTGTGGCAATGATTTCAGGATAAGTTGACGTACGTTCAAGTTGTCGTCTGAGTCGTTGTTGTACGTCCCATCGAAACCGGCCTTCGCGTCAACTAACACGACGGACTGTCCACTTCATGCGTGGTGCAACGATGACCTGGGACACGGCCTCTTCTGACTTGCTGCTCAACTATCTAGCCATAAAACTGCAGCCAAGTCCGGCCTGCTATTAGTTGCAGCTATTCTGACACGATGAACTTAACTTGCTGCACCGCACAAAACGACAGTCTGTACAAATCATGACGTACATATTGCTTGCCTCCTCTGTGTTGCTGCTGACGCATCGACAGAGACGCATCTGTTTTTCGCGCGAGTTAAGAATGCAGCGCTAGTGCATTTTTTCGTCGCTCGAGTTCTGCAATATATTAATCATGAAGAGGCGGCGCTCACAAGTGAAACTTCTCACCCATATTTTTATCACGTCTTCTAGGTGTAAACGCCACTTAGGAAAGAAACACTGTATACAATGCTTATCATATTTGGAATATCTTCCGTATACGCTTATGCAAGGAACTCCCATAGTATTCTCAGGTCGAACCAATTTACAATATATGAAAATCTCACGTTATGGAGGTAGGCTAAGACGTCTTTTTGTTTTTTATCACATGTAGGAAATGAAGCTTGTCAGCTATTTCGTCTTAATTTATGATCATAAATAATACACGACTGTTTTTAACAGAATATGACATACGTTATGTGATTTGCTGAACGCACTCGTTCATTATTGTTGCTTTAAAGACGGCCTCTTATTGCGTACCTAACCGTGATGGCGTAACTTAAATTTGCCTGTAGGCACGGCCGCCTGCCCATATGTGCCACGCATGTCACTCGCGGAAACCAAAATGCCCACCTGCTACGTAGTATAGAGTCAGAATTTCTGTATACGTTACGAAATCTCACCGGTTTTTCGCGGTCCAGCCTTCCCGCGCAACGCGTGCATGGTCCTGTGCGTGCACAGCGAGCTGTGGTAGCAGCCCTACGATGGCATGGCAGAGTTCGCCCCACTTACTGAGCTACCATGCAGGCGGTAGAAACGCTCGAAGCGGTAAAACTCATCTTGCCAGCTAGAATTGAGCCATTTTTCTAGGCTCGCAGCTCGATCTACCTTCAATAGCCACGCTTATCTCACCGGCACGCAAAAGCATTTCTTTTGTGCACTTCGTTTCTTTGGCATTATTTTTTTTTGTCAGAAAGCGGGTTTGATAGAAACTTCAGTTTGGCATCACCGGAAAGACGGAGAGGTCGTTCGCTTCCTGTTCGCGAAGCCCGTGTCTTTCTCTTTAGAAGTGGATCGGCAGAGAGAACGCTTTTTCTTTTCTTTTGTCCAAGAGGTTCCGTAATATTTCAATATCTGGTTAGACAAATGGACTCGTCACACGTCGACTTACTTCCATTCGATACGCATGGCTTATAGCGCAAGTTGAAGAATTTTCACCCTACTATTTCTAAATTTGTTCCAAAGTAGTTTTCCTGGCTATGCAACCTGCTATTTCTTGTAACCGTCCCTGCGCGCTTCTGTTATAAAATGCCTTATCCCCTTCGTTGTGCAATGAAGAATACAATTCAAAAGCTTCTTTTCTTTGTTTTTTTTTGTAATACAAGAGCTGTAAAGAGAAATTCCTCGTTGCATCAGCATACGGGTGGTCTGTAAGTTATGATAGTGGGTGCTCTCTTCACCTCATCATCGGTTCTGTACCCTGTTCGCCTGATTGTTCTAGGGTGCATGTTTTATTTTGCGCAGTATTAAATGCGATTCTATCTATCTATCTATCTATCTATCTATCTATCTATCTATCTATCTATCTATCTATCTATCTATCTATCTATCTATCTATCTATCTATCTATCTATCTATCTATCTATCTATCTATCTATCTATCTATCTATCTATCTATCTATCTATCTATCTATCTATCTATCTATCTTACAAAAACACGTTGATTAGCTTTGTAACGCTTGCCCTAAAGCCAAGAAATGCTCCATAGAGAATTGTATTCATCAACTGCTTCGCGTGAAACCAGTTCCCACAAAGTATGGGATCAGCCAAATTTCCTACCACAGAACAACGCCTGGTCTAGGAACTGCGTTGGAAAAACAGTCCATGCTAGCGTCGTGCCGGCGAAACGTTACTTGTAGCTGCATTGTCGGCTACCTAATATTACAGCACAGCGATGAATGTTACATACACAGACGTGATGTCGGAATAACGTCAATTGTTCTAGCGTTTGTTCTGCTTTGATAACAATCTAATAAGCATTACGTTTTTATTCTTATCATTCAGCAACTTATACTTTTGTTTTCTCTGGACCAAAATAAAGTTTTCATCACCATCATCATCAGGTTGAAGCTTTTCTCGACACCCCAAAAAATACGCTAACGAAAAGTGCGTATGATACTCGCGTCATCATCCAGTAGTGGGATATTATCATCCTGTGGTGGATAATTATTAGGTGGATAACCAAATTTTTAACTAGCTACCTAGCACTCTTCATGAATAATCACTCTTCTTTTTTAATCAATGTTAAATCTGGTGTTCCCCAGGGCTCCGTGCTCAGACCTGTCGTGTTTTAGTTTATATTATATTATTGCTAATGGTTTGTGTTCTACAATATGATTATTTTCGGAAGATTGCGTTATTTAGAGAGAAAATACTAGCGCCACGGATGCTCACTACTTACAATTGGACTTAGATAAACTCGGTAACTATTGTGAAGATAGGAAACTAAAAATTAACGTCAAGACCAAAGCCAATCTATTTTCGGCAAAATATAAGGCTGTGTTATCTAAATGCACATTAAAAAACACGTCCTTCACCTCATCAAGATCTATCAACTACTTGCGCGTTCATATGTCCTCTGATTTGACATATGACGCCATGGTGAGCAAGGCATCTAGGACACTTTGCTTCATTCGGCGAAACCAAAGTTAAGCAAACACCACCACTAAACTTCTTGCTCATAACAGGTTGGTACGTTCGAAAATTGAATATGTGTCACTAATCTAAAACGCGCATCAGGCACACCTATTCATAAATGGGAATCTATACAAAATAAAGCTGCTGATTGATTACCAAAATCGACCTGCAAACTTCAAGTACAACAAAAATTAGGTCATCAATTGATCTTGTTCCTATAGAAAGACGTAGGCTTGTCACACTTCTTTTCTTTTTTTCATAAATTTTATCACAATCCGTCATCACGTGCTACTTTTCACATCAAAGAAGCTAATTGGGTATCGTCGCGACTTGATCATCAACATTAAGTCGAGCCCATCTTCGCCCGTACTAATCTTTTCTTTAACTCCCAGCTTCTACAAGTCAATTGTTCTCTAATGACGCGTTCCATGCTCTAACCACTGAGCTACCACAGCGGCCTAAGTCAATTGTTAGTGGAATCAGATTCCTGTTGACATTTCAGTTATTGCTAATGTTAATGCGTTTGTAAACAGCCCAAAATATCACTTTAAAACGCTTAAATTTTTTGATGTTGAATTCCGCCCTCCCTTTCTTCCTCTTTTCTTGACACTTGCATATTAAATTTCAATTTGCATTTTTTTGTTCCTACTTGCATTTTGGTGTCATGTGTATTTTTCTCAAGCATTTGTGTTTATCTCAAGTGTTTGTATTACTGTCATTTTCAATATTTGCACATTTATCAACTTTCAGAAGACATACTAATATTGCTAGAATCAAAGTAGTACTGTTCTAACTTATCTCCTCCCCCTCTTAGTTCTGTCGAAAAAAGTGTGTTAGTTCTTCTTTGGTTGCTATACCGCTTGTATAGCTAGAGCGTCAAGTGTCGGAGATGTTTGAACAACAGCTGTAATTAATATTGGGACATTCAGTTAGCTTCATGGGACAATAATATTGCTGCCACCAAGATATTGCTGTACTACCTTAGATGTCTGTTTTGAACTTGTGCTACACTGTATTATTGAAGCATAACTGCGATTCGGCCTAGTTGGAATCTATCCATCCTGAAAATGTATGCGCAGGCGAACAAGGACAAAGAAAGGAAGACAAACTGGCGCAATCTAACAACTGATTTATTAATCGAAAAAACATTGACTTTATAACCCTCGGAACAGCTCTCCCTGGTGACATACACAAAAAACAACACACTGCACTGCGCACTTACGACAACGATAACAGTTTCATTGACTAACAGACAAAAGCGCGATTTCTTTTGTTAGTAAAGCTACTGAATCAGCATTGACGCTCAGGACTTGTATTACTCGTTGCCGCATGTGCCTTTAATGCATTGTGTCCTAGAGTGCATAACAGAAAATAACGAAGTGACGTTTCGCAACACCTGTGGTATGCCCGTCGAGTCTTTTCTTGAGCTTCTGAGCTTTTATTTAGAGAACACTCACGTGGGGTTCAGGGATAAGACGTTCATCCAGGCGAAGGGGGTATGCATCGGGTCAAAGGTAGCGCCGGTCCTTAGTGACATTTTCATGGGCAGCATAGATAGAGACTTGTCGTTTTGCCTACAAGGTGTAGTCTACAAGGTCTTCAGGTATGTTGATGACTACTTGGTGTTGGGGTGCGATGTGCAAAAAGAGGACTTCAGGGTTTCGGTATTGAATGCTTTTAATTCTCTAGGAAAGGGGTTGACATTTACTTCGGAAGTACCGGTTGAAAATAAGCTACAGTTTTTGGATTTGAAGCTGGACTTTTTGTCAGATCATGTGTGTTGGACCTTTTCGCCTAGGGCAGGAAAGCCGCTTATGAGTTTCGCTTCATGTCATTCTAAGCTGGTCAAGAATGGAATTATAACAAATTGTTTTCGGTCTGCATTGGTTAAATCCTGTTTCCATACTGTTCATGAGTCATTTCATGAACAGGTCTCTAGGCTCCAGGACGAGGGGTACCCATTTTCTGTGATGTTGGCCGTAGGCACTAGGTTATTAAAGAAGCTCAGACGGGAAACGGCGCCTTGTTTGGAAACAGGTGGGATGACTAGTTCTAGCTCTAAGGTAGTAGCGGTCCCTTATGTACATAGGCTTTCACATAGATTAAAAAAGGCGGCTGGAAAGTATGATGTGAAAGTGGTGTTTTCGGCCAAAAACAAAATAGGAGGAGTGTGCGCGTTGGTCAACCGAAAATGCGACAGAGGGACCAGCGCACATAAGAGTTGTAGCATAAGACATAAGCTCAGGTTTGTTGAATGTGCACACAGTGTGGTGTATTGCATACCTTTATCATGCGGGTGTGTATATATAGGGCAGACTGGCAGGTGCATTAACACGAGGCTAAGAGAGCATATGTCAAGCCTGAAAGGTCGGCCTGAAACCCATTTGGCAATGCATTGCAATAAGTGCGCATGCTCTCCGTGCTTTAGTGACACTACCTTGCTGTATAGGAGTAGAAACAAGACGTCAAGGGAGATAATGGAGGCGTATCATATAGACAAGCAGAAAGACAACTGTGTTAGCCACCCTTCAGTAGCTTTACTAACAAAAGAAATCGCGCTTTTGTCTGTTAGTCAATGAAACTGTTATCGTTGTCGTAAGTGCGCAGTGCAGTGTGTTGTTTTTTGTGTATGTCACCAGGGAGAGCTGTTCCGAGGGTTATAAAGTCAATGTTTTTTCGATTAATAAATCAGTTGTTAGATTGCGCCAGTTTGTCTTCCTTTCTTTGTCCTTGTTCGCCTGCGCATACATTTTCAGGATGGATAGATTCCAACTAGGCCGAATCGCAGTTATGCTTCAGTTTATTTCTAGTTCATCCGGCCTTCTTTCTTCATGTCCTAACTTTGACTTATCTAACCCGGCGGTTCTGGTGCCGTTTATCGCGGTCTGCGAATGCAGAGCCCGCAAGCTGAGCTGGTTCCTGAGGAATGCACAGTGCCCTGTGGAAGTTCTGCTTGTGTGCGGGTGGTTGCCTCCATCGGAAGGACATGCGAGAAGAATCAGCAAGATTCTGCGATCAGAGAGCCGAAGACAGGTTAGGCACTTCAAGGATTGCCTAAGAGTGGCGTGTTCGTCTGTTTCTGATGGGCGTCTAAACGTCAAGGTCTTCCGCGAGTGGTGTAGACAAGCGAACATTTTAACTGAGGCCATGTGGAATGATGTGCGTCGGGGCTTGCCCAGGAAAAAGAGAGATCCGCCGAAGGGAGGCCTTCTACTCCTGGGTGATGCGGTGGTGGAAGAGCGCCAACAAAAGGTCCTGAGGTTGGGACCGAAGTTCTGTGTGGAGCCTAGACTTGACCTTGTTGACAAGCTATCCATCACAAGAGACATTGCCCGGCAAGTACCCGAAAAGGAAAAAGACAGATGTGTAGTGGAATGTGTTGACGTTGTCGCCAAAGCTTCGGTAAGCACCACGCCTTGCCATAATGTCGCTCGGGTTGCTAGTTATTTGGTTGAGAACAACTTAAGAGTTGTTCAAGCGGACAAAGAAGGTTTTTTGGTTGTTCTACCGGAGACTATGTACGTGGATAAAGCCTCTGCGGCAATTCAAAAGTGCTTTAAAGAATGTCATGTGAATGTAGAAAGCGTGAAGAAGAAGGCTGTCGAGTTATTAAGGAAATGCAACTTAGAAAAGCTTGCGTCTGATGTTGGGAATTCAAAGGGATTGGAATTGAAGGTGTTTTTCACAGCAAAAACCCATAAGCAGGAGGTTCCTTTTAGGCCTATTGTTTCAGAAAAAGGGGCGTGGCAGAAGCTAGTTGCGGGGTATCTGCAAAAGGTGTTGAAGTCGTTGAAAGTAAATGACCCTTTTCTGCTGGCTAATTCTGAGGGTATCACGGGGTTTTTTGCATCAGATAACAGAAAAAACAGTTGGGGTATCAGCATTGACGCTCAGGACTTGTATTACTCGTTGCCGCATGTGCCTTTAATGCATTGTGTCCTAGAGTGCATAACAGAAAATAACGAAGTGACGTTTCGCAACACCTGTGGTATGCCCGTCGAGTCTTTTCTTGAGCTTCTGAGCTTTTATTTAGAGAACACTCACGTGGGGTTCAGGGATAAGACGTTCATCCAGGCGAAGGGGGTATGCATCGGGTCAAAGGTAGCGCCGGTCCTTAGTGACATTTTCATGGGCAGCATAGATAGAGACTTGTCGTTTTGCCTACAAGGTGTAGTCTACAAGGTCTTCAGGTATGTTGATGACTACTTGGTGTTGGGGTGCGATGTGCAAAAAGAGGACTTCAGGGTTTCGGTATTGAATGCTTTTAATTCTCTAGGAAAGGGGTTGACATTTACTTCGGAAGTACCGGTTGAAAATAAGCTACAGTTTTTGGATTTGAAGCTGGACTTTTTGTCAGATCATGTGTGTTGGACCTTTTCGCCTAGGGCAGGAAAGCCGCTTATGAGTTTCGCTTCATGTCATTCTAAGCTGGTCAAGAATGGAATTATAACAAATTGTTTTCGGTCTGCATTGGTTAAATCCTGTTTCCATACTGTTCATGAGTCATTTCATGAACAGGTCTCTAGGCTCCAGGACGAGGGGTACCCATTTTCTGTGATGTTGGCCGTAGGCACTAGGTTATTAAAGAAGCTCAGACGGGAAACGGCGCCTTGTTTGGAAACAGGTGGGATGACTAGTTCTAGCTCTAAGGTAGTAGCGGTCCCTTATGTACATAGGCTTTCACATAGATTAAAAAAGGCGGCTGGAAAGTATGATGTGAAAGTGGTGTTTTCGGCCAAAAACAAAATAGGAGGAGTGTGCGCGTTGGTCAACCGAAAATGCGACAGAGGGACCAGCGCACATAAGAGTTGTAGCATAAGACATAAGCTCAGGTTTGTTGAATGTGCACACAGTGTGGTGTATTGCATACCTTTATCATGCGGGTGTGTATATATAGGGCAGACTGGCAGGTGCATTAACACGAGGCTAAGAGAGCATATGTCAAGCCTGAAAGGTCGGCCTGAAACCCATTTGGCAATGCATTGCAATAAGTGCGCATGCTCTCCGTGCTTTAGTGACACTACCTTGCTGTATAGGAGTAGAAACAAGACGTCAAGGGAGATAATGGAGGCGTATCATATAGACAAGCAGAAAGACAACTGTGTTAGCCACCCTTCAGTAGCTTTACTAACAAAAGAAATCGCGCTTTTGTCTGTTAGTCAATGAAACTGTTATCGTTGTCGTAAGTGCGCAGTGCAGTGTGTTGTTTTTTGTGTATGTCACCAGGGAGAGCTGTTCCGAGGGTTATAAAGTCAATGTTTTTTCGATTAATAAATCAGTTGTTAGATTGCGCCAGTTTGTCTTCCTTTCTTTGTCCTTGTTCGCCTGCGCATACATTTTCAGGATGGACTGTATTATTCACAGTTTTGTCCCTCCTATGTAATGCCTTCAGGCCTCTGGGGTACAATAAATAAATAAATAAATAAATAAATAAATAAATAAATAAATAATGTCGTCTTTGCTCTAATGCGAGTATACGTTACGACATGCCATAAATTACCCATACGTTAACCAGTGTAATGCATAGTTACCCAGTGTAGTGCAAAGTTCTAGAAAGTTGAGAGTAGTAAACATTCCTCGTGAGCCCACAATATGCACAGAACTGCTTCACTGACAGAAACATGTCAATCTATCTCGCAACGCTTTGCTCAAAGCCGGATAATTCAACATAGTGAATCACTTGCCGAATGTTTTGCATTCAACCGATTCCCACAAGGCATAGGATCTCCCGAACTTTTTTCTTTAGATACTTTCGTCTTATGATAAGCGTGGCATCATTCCTAGTTACAAGAAATGGTACTTTATTTAGCAAAAAAAAGTACTTTGCATAATTTGAGCCGGAACTTGTAAGCACATACAGTTATAGTAACTTCTGTTATTTATGAAGCGTAGCAACATCTGTCTCACAACAATGCTTACATACCTGATGCTACAGCAGATATTTACCATTGGCCTGCAAACACCTCGTATTTACTGCAACCTCTTGTCGAGCTGTTACATTTCGTAAACGCACCGATTGCACAAACACCCCGTGACTCATTCACGGTGTCTTGTTTCTCGAGCAGTGAACGTATTGCTGTCGCCGACTGCGAGTGCTGAGCTTCCATGTGACCTAGGACCTCGGTCAGAGCCTGCGGTGCGCGCCTGGTGGCACCGCGCCAACAGTCCGCAGGCGCCGCTGTACACGCTGGACGCCCTGCCGAGCCACCGCGGCACGGGTGGACTGGTTCTAGCTCGCCACTCGGTGGCCGACTCGCTGCGGAATCGGGCCCACTTCTCGGCCGTGCGCCGGCCCGCGCTACTCTCCATTTCGTCACTGCGCTACGAGGACCACGGTCTTTACGTCTGCAACGTGGAGTTCAAGTACGGAGCCCGGAAGAGCTACGAGGTGGAGCTCGAAATCATCGGTCGGTTTGCCGTTTGCTTCATTGTCTGATTCTATGACGTGACTGTTTCCTGTTTTCGCGTGTTGATAAAAAAAAAACGGAACTTGCTCTCAACGAAACGGCGGGGTCCTCATACTGTCCCGCGAAGTCTCTCTCTTTCTCAATGACAACCTCTCGGGAAAGACCATGCGCAGACTTACCAAGTACGAGTTATAACAGCATTGCTCATACAGGTCAGCCTTTTGCGGGCACAAACGACCACGCTGCGAACAGCCACTTTTGTTGTGCTGCACGCAAGCTCCCAGGGAACAGCGCAATCGTGCTCTTCTTTCAGCATGAGGAGCGTGCGCGCTCTTTTCACGCTCAAGTAGCCCCGGCGGGTGCTCGTTGAGCGCACTCTGCTCATTCAAGAGATTTCACAAATCACTGTAACACGCGAAACGGGACAAGGCTAGCCCTTCGTCGTTTAATTTTAATTGTGTGCATGTACCGCAACGTCACTTCAGGCGGAACTCTGTGCCCGACACTGGCTGAGCCCTCAAGGGGACCCAAACGAGGCTCTATACAACGAAAGGATACCATGCTACAGCTATGGCTAGGACGTGGGACATAGGTGTAGTGAAAAACCTGAGGTGTGTGCATGTAGTTAGCTCGAGTGAAGCAGGTGATGGACTAACTTTTGCTTTTACTGTATCGAGTTGTTCTAAGCATAACTTGTCTTTTGTCCAGCTGCGATTTCCAAAAGAAAACGCAAGCTGCCACAACAACAAAAAAAGAACAAAATATAGAGGAGTTTCCGCCTCTATTGCAAGCTCATAAGATGCTTCACGTTGAAGATAAACTTTCTAGAAAACTTATAGTTACGGCACTCACTTTAAAACTTATTCCGAAATTCAGTGATTCTTACAACCCGCATACTATTAAAGGCAAAGGAAAAAAATGTTGGTCCAGTCTTTTTAACAGCAATTACAATGAGGGGAAAGCAATTATAAAAACAGCCCATTGATTTTTGTCTCTTGCAGATCTTCATGGAAGTCTCTTTCAGACTTTCCTTTCTTCGCTTCATTATTGCTTATGTGTAACGCCAGCCATGGACTGCTAAATTCGAGGACACGGGTTCGATTCCTGGCAATAGCGGGCGCATTTCAATGTAGTCGAAATCTAAAAATGCCCGTGTACTTATGCTGGAATGTTAGCCAGTTCTGAGAACGACTGTCTGCCCTTGGATGGGGAAGCGAGTATGGGAAATAAAGTCGAATGGGCCCCACAACACTAATTGAGCATGGTCAGAAAACACTGCCGATCGGTATTCGAAGTTCTTGAAAATGCGCGAGTCAAACATTATAGCGCAGCACATGGCCTAGAATGTACTATAACACTCAAAGTAAGCTAGAAATCGCTCTCTCGTCACTCTCTTTAAATGATGCCATGCAACCTAAATATTGCGCCATTTACCCAAGTCTACAGCCATTGAGTGGTTTGAGCATAGTGAGCTGCATAGTTAGCGTGGCCGCCGTGGGATGCCGCCACGTGCCCGGGCGCTCACGCTCACGATCGCAGTTACAGTAGCCTCGCGTTTGAAGAAAAAAAAAACAAAAAAGAGGCTCAGGGTCATGTCGCGCTGATGAAGAGACGCATATAATTGCATCCTTGTCATCTCTTACTCTCTCCTATAAAAAACATGCAACGTAGATTGCTCTTGGTGGATTCTAAAAATTTTTGTGGAATGTGATACGTGAAGAGTCACGCAACATTAGTGAGTCTATTTCAGTATAACCCAGAAAAGTGTTGCAGGACTCCTTTGTTGGGCGGCAGAAGTTACAAAAAAAACCGGAAAACATACAAAAATCAGAAAAAGATAAGAGATTTCTGCTTAGAGTTTGTCTCTATAGGACCAATTGTACGCCAGAAGCACAACAATGCCGTCAAAGCTTTCTGCGTCGAGGACGGTCTAGGTCAGCGGTTGAGAATACTTTCCGGCTCTAAAGGGCGGTTATCAAGTCTACCTAGCACTGTTAAAAGTTATTTTCTCGGCACACTGAAGCGGTGACAGGCACAAAGTACCTGGACGATAGTTTTCGCATGTAAAACGGGTAGGCTAAGTCAATGTCGGTGCACGTTTAAAAAACAATGTGGTCAAAATGAATCCAGAGCCTCATTTGCGGCCTGTCTCATTTTCGTATTTTGGTTTTGAGGAGCCATACCTCATGTATTATTAGTATTCTTGTTCTTACATTAAGGTTCTCGATGTTTTGTGTGATATAGTGGAGTTGAAACTGTCACAATAAAAAGTGAATCTTTAATGATACAGTATCAGCCACAATTGTACGGCTTTTCTCACTTCCGAGGCACGATTCCTCAGCTCTTTTCACTTCCGCCATTTTATTGCTTGAATAAATGTTGTTGTGTTATTAATTGTTCATTTAAGTGTTCTAGCTTTACTATACATCCTTTTTATCCCCAACCGTATGCGCTGCTGTGCTATACTCAAAACAAGCAAGCAAAACAAATGAGACTGACAGGGGAAGCAACGACACCCGAAGAATAAAATATATATATGACGATGCTATATGAATGAAGTCTTGCAAGGTTCTGTAGAGCGAGAATAAATTTTTAATGCACAGGGTTAATGTTGTACAGGGCCTACAGAGGCTTTTGCAGATTTTATTGTCTTTCAATGATTCCTTCACAAGAGAAGAAGCACTTTGCCATTCCGTGTTCTGAGAATGTTTCACGTACCGACAAGAGAAGAGCGAGGAGCGCCCGAAGTCCCGGGACTTCGTCCATTAGCCCCGGTCTTCTTGTTTTCTATTTGAACCACGTTACACAACGCTTACTGCTTTTTCTAATGAGAATGCTGGTAACAACCCGTTCTTTTTGACTAGACTAATACTCACGTATAGAGGTGCTCTCGACGCATGTAGGTACGAGCAGCCGCTAATCCATCTTATTTACTTATCTTACTTCATACAGCGCCCAAGAAAAGGTTTAACCTGTTGTTTGTTTATATCCTGCCAGCATCGTCTGCACAGCGCTCAGCATCTCTGCCTGCCTTCGGCTCTTTTGTTTCACTTCATATCCATCTGCTCTGTAAGGGCACTGAACTCGATCGGCAGGCGACACGGTGCTCAGCGTGTGTTACCAGTAGGTGACAAGCACAGAAACAAAAGACGTTTGCACCATTCCTGATCAAACATGCTCTCAGCACAGACAACAGTGGCGAGGCAGTGCATTTCGAGCGACATTCGTTGATCAGAGCGATGCAGTTGGGTCCAAGAGCTGTTGTTGCCTCGCACAAAACTCAGAGTTAATGCAGCAATCTATCGAGAGGTGTGAGCGTGGCAGCACTTATGAGACCGTGTCGTCCCTTCGGGAGCCAAACATCGCTCTGTGCCGGTGTTGAGTAGCCGGGGAGAATGTAGGAGCGCCGAGTCTACAAACCTATCGATCGTGGATGCGATGCTTCTCAACAATATACGCCTATCGTTTTATTGCTGACCTTGCATCGGGTGCTGTGAGCGATGCGGCCTCGAGGCGCTGGTGCGTAGTTCGCGTATGGCGAAAGCGTTGTTGTGACAGAAACGGTTATAAATGGTGTTACTACCTCTCCCAAAAAGGCCGAACGGCTTTGACTGATAAACAGCCTGTAAAATGAACGTGCAGAGTTATTTCGCTGCTTGGCTGGCTGTCGTCTATAAAATAATAACAAGGAAATTCCTAATTACTATTAGTACTTACGAGTTTACTGCACGGCACAAAGAAACATGGACAAGGTAAAATTGTTTGTGTACTGCAATAGTACTGATTGAGTGAGCAAGAGAAAGAGAAGTAACAGAGAAAAAATAAAAAAGAGATATTGCACAGCCGTCCAAGGGTGGCCTAAATCACGTCGCAACGGCCAGGTGATTAGATAAACGTTAAGTCAGACGTCCGGTATGTCCGGTCTGTCGACGTCATTTTGTGAATTTCCCTGTTGTAGTCGAGCCTAGATGGTGCAATTCCTCATTGCTTTAGTTGTTCAGGTGAATGTTACCGAAGTGGTAGTCCCGTGTTCACTACTCCTCCAAGTCATATTGACGTGCTTCCCAGGTCCCGTTGCGCCATACAGTTGATGTGTCAAGCACATTTTACATATACAGTACTTAGAACTGTTTCTTACAATTATAAGGTACCTGCGATGTAATGTTTTTGTTAACATTGTCCTTGAAGTTTGAGCGCTAATTTTGTGACTGCGTCTACATGTCACTTCTGCGTTCTGTAAACTTTCAGCTTGTCGCATGCTTCTTTGTTTTATTGGCTTTTTCTCACCCCCACCTTCTTTCCTTTTTTTATTCTATTGTGCAGTGGCACCAAGCCAGCCTATTATATTAGACGAAAAAATGAACGTGCTAAACGGCACTGTGGGTCCTTACAACGAGGGCACTCTACTGATCCTCAACTGTGTCGTCAATGGAGGTAAGAAGCATTGAAAGCATTGAATTTTTTTCGCACGCGGTCGCTATGTGTCAACAGTGCGCAGAGTTGAAAGCGTAATTACTGCGGCAGTGCATGAAAAGATTTTTCGTACAGCTAATTTCAATGAAGTCACTTTTTAAAAAAATATTTTCTGAAAGTTCAATATTGTTATTATCTTTAACGCGCAACAAAATAATCACGAAAGTGAGTTTGCATGTTGCCCCATGAAACATGAAAAAATGGCCGCCACAGATGGGATCAAACTTATGTCTTCGAACTCAGAAGCACTGTACCATAGCTGGTAAGCTAGCTGTCGAGGCGGGTAATTTTGTCTCACAAGGATGGCAGAGGCACCAGAGCAAGGATAATTGGGGCATTTTGTTGATTGAGCATTTAGAGGTTAACACGTTGAACGATGCAATAACGCCGCGGTATTATTGGAGCATTGGCCACCCTAACCATTAACACCGTACGAACATTACAAGATAGGGACAGCTACGGTGCGAAGATTGCGGAAACGGCGGAGCTAGCGGCTTTCTCTTCTTCCTTTTCCTCCTCTTAATCTTATCTTATCTTTCTCATACTCACTTCGCTTTCCCACTTCTTTGTCACACTTTTATAGAAAGCCATGCTACGCTCTCTCCCATCGTTATGAAAGAAAGAAAAGAGAGTTTAAAGGCCTGTTTCTCTTGCTCGACAAGAACGATAGCTTCTAAAACAGACAAGTTTTTGAAAGGCGTTTCTTGTTGGTCTCTGCGAGAGAAGAGACATGAAATGCGGATAATGCTGTTTTCTAATGAGTACTTATTTTTCTTAAAATGATAAAACAGAAAATGTTCGTGCTTTTATGGGGGCGTGGCTAGTGCTTGATGAGTGTGGACAAAATAATTTTAAAAAGAAAAACAAACCACATGAGCTAAGTACATGTAGTTCATGTACATTTAGAATTCGGTAAATGTGTCAGCGGGATAGAATCGTTCTTAAAACTCATATTGATTGATGACGTATTCAGAGACTATTATACAATACTCTATTTGACTGAAAGACTTCGATACCCATCCTCACCCTTCAAGTCAGTAAAACATAGAGTGGCTTCTCGGAAGTTTGCGGCAAACGTTGCAGAAGAGGTTTTGAAGCAAAAATGTTTTATGGCGATAGCAGCTATCGATGCGCATTTGGAAGACTTTTTCTGTCAGCGCCATGTACCGGGTATGCATATGAAGAAAAAATGTTGGAGCACCCATCTGGAGATTCGAACCAGTTACACTACTCAACCTCGTGCCATGTGTGCGCTGGCATAATAACGACGAGCTATTATGTACACCAATGGCCACTGGTGGTACTCATATCTCGACGGAGCTTCAGCTTGTTCTGTATTATGCAACGCTCCTACATTTTCTTTGACTTCGAAAACTTCCCTTCAGACGCGCACAAAAAAGTGGCCCCTGTCTGTACCCACTCGTGATGTGCAACGAAAAAACAAAAACAAAAAGGTCGTCATGCACACGTTGTGTCAGTCGCCACCTTGTGGCAGGAGACGCAAAGGAGTCGCTCTACGCAACTGCGCAGTTTTAAAGAAAAAGAGGTATCTGAGAGCAGCAGGATCTGCGTTGTCGGCATTCGCAGCGGGTCGCTCAAGCACAAAGCGTAACTGCGACAGTCGTTAGTTCACACTTGTGCTGTGTATGGCTACGCCTTCTTTTCGAGCATCCATCTTTGTGCTTCAGCGAGACGCCGCAATTACTTGGAGGCTTGTCGCTCGTCGTGTGACATACCAGTTTCTTGTTATCGCACTCATTGCTTTGCCATTCCAGCGAAATGGTGACTTTTTATTTGTGCATTACGAAGTGCTAATATTGACTAGACTTATCACAACGCCCGCTTTATGCAGTGCTAGTTTACGGGTGATGTAAACTTATAAGGACTATTGCTGGGTTTTTAATTGCGTGGATGGCCATTGCAGTGGTCGATAGCGAGTGATTACACGGAGAAATTCAAAGTATTTTACGAAAATAAAAGTTTGTCATTCAAGCGCAAGGCCTACAATCTTCAGCTGTCATCAATTCAGCTGCTACCTCCTATTTAAAAAAATAATACACATTACAGCTACTAGCCGGGAGAGTAGGTCAGTAACGGCAGGTCCCGGATAAATGCAGATGTGCAGCCGCCAGCAGCTTTAACTCGAACGCGCCAGCGCGTGGCCTCGGCTCGCTTGAACTGAGGTCAGCGCCACCAAGCTTTGAAACTGATATGCTCGCTGCAGTTAACGATATATGGAACGCACTTCGGTTTCACTTGTAAGTTTCTGTTTCCATACTGCCTGACCAGTGGCTCAAACGCACTCGCTTGTCATCCCATTTTCACCATACTTTGCTCGTGGAAACATTATCGCGCGTGCCCATGACGTTTGTTCTCAAGTACTTATCTTGACAATTAACCATTGCATACAACAGCTTATTCACCTTCTAAATGCAATTCGCAGCTGCTTCTAAAAAAATTGACATGTATAAAAAGCAGAGTAAACGCACGTTCATGGCGTTTGTAAAAATTGCACAATAAATAAATCTACAAAGCGGTGGCATTGTTTATGTTCTGATTAAATAATTGTCAGGCAGGGTGAATTGAACTGTTCTCGCAATTTAGAATGTATGCTTTCTTGTTCGGCTCAAGCTGCACGGAAGATGTGGTCTCAGAGCGCAATGTGTATGTGTGTTCTCAGAAAAGAAGACGCGAAGATACAATGCAATTTTCGTGCGTAGTTATCTCACATAAAAGCTTCAACTGCCTTCTTATTAAATATAATACTGACTCTTTTGAAGTGAAAAAAGGCAATAAATGGAATATATACATTAACAGTGTGAATGTGGAGATACAATCACTTGTCGCCCAGTCGCATATTATTTATGCGGGTGCCTCAACACAGTGTGGCCGTGCTGATTCGAATGTCTATTTTCGAAAAGAAAAGCTTGAACAAGGGTAGGTATCTTTGATACTTGGACACAAGTTTATTAGGAACAACAATAAGGAAGATTGTTAATGCGTGCTTTCTACTGACGCCTCTTGCTGGCAATAAACACCCATCTTCCGTGAAGCGTGAACCGAGCAGGAAAGCACACTTTAAATTGTGAGAAAAGGTAAATTCGCACTGTCTGAGTATTAGTGAGTCAGAACATGAACAACGTCACCTCATCTCAAATCTATTTATTGTGCAACTTTTACAAACGCTATCAACGTGCGTTTGCTCTCGTTTTCATAAATGTGATTTCCTTTTAACAGCAGCTGTGAATTCAAACTCGAAAGGTGCCTAAGCTGTCGCACGCAATGGTTCATTGTCGAGATAAGTATACGACAACTAACGCCATGGTTGCGTGTGATAACGTAGTCAAGAACGAAACAGGGTGAAAACGGGATGCCAAGCGATGACATTCAACCCGCTGGTCAGTTAGACTAACTGGAAACAGAAATTTGTTCGTGAAACTGACGTGTGCTCTACCTATCAGTAATTGCAGCAAGCATATCACTGTCAGCGCTTGGTGGCGCTGACCTCAGTTCAAGCGAGCCGAGGCCACGCATCGAAGCGTTCGAGTTAGAGGTGCGGACGGGTGTACTTATGCATGCCGCGAAACAATGGCGGCATTAAAACGAGCCACTCTAAGCTTGATGTATCACCAGAATTGTTATCAATGATTTCCCTCGCACCTGGTCATCACAACCGCGTCAGCGAAAGGTGATTGACGCATGTCGCTCAGAAGGCTTTTTTTTTATATTTCATAAGAAAACTCAAAGGAGAACTTGCCTAATATGTACTGATGGGCTAGTTGGTGAGTTATGATATTTTGAAAAATCAGCGCGCAGATGGAAAGAAGAGCACACAGTGAGGAGAGCGCTTGTGTTTGCGTTTCCTTTTGTGCGCTGCTTCTTCAAATGTGAACATTAATCGCACAAGAAACGACGGAGAGACAAAGAGAGTGTGGGAAAATAAATACATATAAAAAAGGCGGAAAACTGACTTCATAACTGAGCGCTTAATTGTTGTAATGAGTATGATAGGATCTTTATTTCGTTCTTCACTGACCATTCCAGAAAGCGTAGGTTAAAACTTCGGGATACACACTTTGGCAATAACACTAACTCATCATATTTTCACTTCGGTCATCCATGCTTTCAGTGACACGCACGCGTGCCTAAATAAAAAGGTTAAACGGCAGATCACGCGCTTGCTGCAGTGATTACAGTGTTTCATGGTCTAAACATGACATCTCTTGTTTCGTTCAGCCGTGCGTGACTTCTACAACAGGGGCACAGCCGATTTGCTGCATAGCCCTCTGTAGCGGCTATATCCCATTGCATCCGGTTGCTCTGTCCGTTTCGATTGCGCGAGTCGTCGTTGTGTTTATAGCCGCCGTGTCACGGGAGATTAAAGCAAGCAAGTTAGCCGTGGCTCCCAATAAATGGCCGATAAAAGAAGTAGGAAAAAATATAAGAAACTATCGCATTCGTCGTCGTCTCATATCAGACGTTCCGATTGGCCCGCCAAAAATGTTCTGAGGAGTCAGTGGCTCACAAACCCTGTCCTGGAAGAGCATTTCCGCTAGATCACTCTTTGCCGCCATCACCGATTTAGCGCGCGCCACATCGGATGCGCGACGCTTTTTCGGGGGGGTCTGGACCCCTTCACTCGGAAACGCGCGCTTCACGCTCGGCTGGGCGGCCGCCTCGCTCGAGCCGCGACGCGCTTCGCGGTGGGACCGCCCACTGCGATGGCTTTGCTTACGGCTTTCGCAGCGCAGGAGGCGCGCCACTTGCGAGGCCCGCCTGGCTGCCCTGATGAGGAAACCGAGCAAGTGAAATGCCTCGCGATGGGGCTTCTTGAAACGTTTTCGAAACAATAGCCACGCATACAGCCGTCTTCAGGAGTGTGTATTCTTAAATCCGAGCACTCTAGTGTTACACTGCATAAATAGCCTTTCTTTAATGTATATTATATTTTCGGTATCTTATCGGACAAGTTAGTTAAGAAAGTGAATTGAGCGAACTAAGTTTCAGTAGACCAAGTAAGTTGTATTCAGTGAGTTCTATTCGTGTGAGCGATAATTGTAGTCTTTAGAGCATGAAGAGCTCACACGAATGACACGTAGAACATGAAGTCCTGCTTAAAAAGAGGGCATAGGCTGCCGCCTCCCCTAATCATGGAATGGGGAGCGCCGAGTCTCCCCATGCCTCTTTCCATTTGCGCCTGTCCTCTACCGTCACACTTTAGCGTTATTGCTATCCAGGTTTCTGACGCTAACGGTGGCCGAGGACGCCGATGTTTCATTTCGATGACGGCTTACTACGCCCCTCTACCCCTGAAAGTCTGGCATCACATGCATGCTCTTGTGAGAAACACGTCATCACTTCACTATTATTTTTTGCACCCATTGCAAAGTTTGCTTCTCTTCTGACATAAATAGGCAGAAGGGGCGAATCTGCGAAGCGAGCTTGACCATACACCTCTGACCCCTTACTTCTGCCGGCGTCTCTCATAATCATATGGTGGTTTTGGGACGTTAAACCACACGAATCAATAAATATGACTTCTGCCGTGCTTGTTACGAAGAACCCTTCGCAAAGCTATAAACCGACGAGTTCCTGTTTAAGAAAATGACCGTGGTGTTCTAAACCAACGCAAAAATGAAGTTTAAAAATACAGACAGAGGGAATAAAAAAAGGACAAAAGCAAGCTGTACGTGAAAGCTACACTCTCGGGGCCCAATTCGCAAAGCTTTACGTTTACCACTGATATCTACCATTAGCCAGTGACTTCCGCTCATGAGTCCAGCATAAGGAATGATTTGAAGTTTCTTTTATAAGCGAAAATAGGGCAATAAGTTGGAAGGAAGCAAGCAAACAGAAAGAGAAATGGCCGGGAGGTTGACCAGGAAGACTTCTGGTTGGCTACCCTACATTGTAGGATTAAGAAAGGGGAAGAGATAGACGATGAGGAATAGAGGGGAGGGAAGAGAAGGAAAAAATCTATACGCATTCATGTGAGAGCATTTCATAAACGTAAAATGTGACAAGCGTCATTGATTGATTGATTGATTGATGGATGGATTGATCAATATGTGAGGTTTACCATCTCAAACCGCCATACGAATATTGGAGTCTCCGTAGTGAAGGGCAACGGAAATTTAAATGACCTTGGGTTCTTCAACGTGCATCTAAATCCAAGCACACACGGGGCTCAAGCACTTTCGTCTGTAAGGAAAAAGCGACCGCCGTGACTGGCGTTCGATGCTGCGACGATCGGGTCAGCAGTCGAGCACCGTAGCCTCTAGAACACCGTGCGTGGGCAAAATTGGAAAACCAGAATCTCGGTGAGTTGCTTCAGCCAGCTTTAAACACAACCTTACAACGGGCACATTTCAAGCATCCATTGATCGAAAAATATTGCGACCTGAATTAACGGTCCAGAGTGTCACCATTAGAATACACAGCGCTTAGTGAACTCATGACAATAGGGCAAGAACGAGAACATCCGCTAACTCCCAAAAGGGAACCTATTGTGCGTTAACATATACACATATATAAGGTAAGAAAAGAAGGGGATGGGAACAAGAACAAGGAAGAAAAAACAAAGATGCGTGTGCACTGGTGTGAATTCGAGAATACAAGATGATTTTGATTATCATTTCTTATCTTTTAGCGCGAGTGAAGGGCAACTTGTCACAGTCTGGGCTTTGGCGTCACTAGTTGTGTGTGTTTTTTAACGCGAACTGTCATTCAATTTTCCATGGTTTTTGTATTTTTCTGCGTGCGTGTGTACGCGAAAAGGGGGGTGGGTGTTGTCTCTTCACAAGCTGTGCCGGGCACGCCAATACAAATAAAATGCTTTCAGTCTCATTGTCTGCCCAAAATTGAAGAGTGGTAGACAATTTCAAATTTCATTTATAAGCCTTTGCTGGTCAACTTTGTCAACTTGATAAAGACGGAGCAGGTTTTACTCGAAACACCTAAGAAGCCTTGAACGTTGGAGTCACATTCAAGTCAGGCAGGAAACTCAAAGAGCCATACATTTTTCAGCACGCAAGTGAAAAATTTTGTAAAACCAAAGAATGTCGAAGTGCTTAAAAAAACCCCTTTACTCGTTTAACGTCCATACATTTTCGAGTTACTCGTTAGACGACGCAGAAACGAAATATCCCTTTATTTATTGTGTCAAGAATGAAATTCGTTTGGCATCCCAGCGATGCAAAGACGCCCATAGTGACTGAAAAGCACCCCTGTAGTTAGCGTTAACGGTGACTGAGCAAAGCAAGACTAGGCATGCTCCTCCTGGCTTCACAAAATGTATATGCACGGGAGCTATATATACGCCGCTTCGGTGGCGAGAAAAGATTGTAGTGAAAACACAACGTGTTGAGAGACGCTGCAACAACAGCAATTATGTACACCCGCATAGTCTTAGCTAGAGCGAAATACAATGCTGCATGCGCGCGGACGTGGAAGATGGAAGTCTTCCCGTGCTCATTGTCGCGTAGACCAAACATGGGAGCGGACGAGATGCGACCACAACGTTGTGTTGACGCGGCTGGCTGTTACGCTCGTCGCCGGGAGCGTGCAGCTGTCGGCGGGACAGGCTTTGCGCGAACGGCCCCCCTTGGCTTGTTTGGCCGGTTGAGTCGCGCATCCGAAAGGCAGCGCACACTCGGTGGTTCTCTATTCGCACGCGTGGGAGTAGTGAGCGGACGCTGTTTTGTAGAAGTGGCACCAGTTCCCTTCAGGCCGAACAACCCCACTGCTGTCGTTGTGTGCTTAGCACGTGGGTCTTTGCAGTCGTAGTATAGCTCTGTTTCGTTGCTTTGTTTGCGCATGCCAAAGCACACCGCACATTCCTGCACAGATAGGACGGTCGGCTAAACCTTGGATCTAAATGGTTTGTTTTGCAGCGTGGATCCTCGGGCGAAACGACTCAAGCGCATCTCCAGAGCTTCCCTTTCTGTTTTTTTCAAACGACAGAAAAAGAAAGATGATGTATGCTTTAGCACGACATTTACTTCAATTTTTTTAAACTAAAGTAAGACTTCGTTAGCACAAAAAAACTTTTTATTTCCAGAATTTTGGTTGAATTGGGTGAGGTTTGTAATTATTTCTTTACAGCATTTTTGCGTTATGCTATGACTGTACCTTACCTGGAAAACACAATTGTAAGGGTATTCTTGCAGACAGAATTGGAGAGTGTGTGTGTGTGTTTGTGTGCCTATGCACGTGCGTGCGTGCCTAGGGGTGCGGGGCACTCTCATGGGTGAACATGCATAGGCCCGTATCGTGTTACGGGTTTTTGTGCTCTTGAAGAGCACGGCTTTGGCTGGGATCGAGTTCAGCGCATACACGTGAGTTATCCTGCGGTAATCTTGTACGAGGGAACTAGCACTCTTTTGTGCGGTATTAATACTTGGCATGCATAAGCTACAGCCACGGATTCTGAAAGCCTTAGCGTTCGCGTCTGATAAGCGAGGACATTAGAAGCCCGCTTTGCGAATTCTGTTAAAGGGACTGTCTACCGTAGTTCATTGCTCTTCTGTTTTGTGTCGCAATTGAGAGTGTACCATGTAAAATGCCCAACCTTGCAGTGGTTTCCCTGAAAAGTGCGCATATACTTTATAACAAAGTTTTTCTGTCCACGTACTGTCTCCTTCCATAGGTGGGATGAATTACCACGACATGGGTCAGTGCCGGTGAAAGTAGAAAACTGAAGCTGCGGGCGCTTTTCGCAGGCTTCCTCAGGTTTTGTTTATTAACAAAACAAATACCTTAGTGATCATTTTTTAGGCACGCACACACGTTTTTCTTGTTCTCATGAACGGCGGCGGACACCGTGGTCGCATTCCTCCGCCGTTTGCAGGCAGGCATGCAGGCAAGCGAACACACCGCCGGCCAGCGCCACCACGCGGCTACTTGAACGCGTGAGAAAAAACAAAACAAAAATTGGTCTCTGGCACAACCTAAAGCAGCCTCAAGTGCATAAAACACAATTGTAAGTTATACGTGTTTTCTTTTTAAAGCAAACTGAATCTTCCTGCGTGTATTTCTTATCCACCCAATAAACTATCAAAATTGACCACTTTCGCTGTTGAGTGACGGTAGTGGTCTCTCTTTATCGACTTTAAACATCCAAGTTTAAAGTTATAATCTCTTTTTTCTGGCACCAAAATCATGCTCGTTGCCGCCGATGTGATGAATAATCTTTTCATTTGCGCCACAATCATAAAAATATTTCCGAGTGGTAGACAGTTCCTTTAAGAGTACGGTGACAGCTAAGGTACAGTTTACCCGCGAGCACTTGCACAGAGATTTGATAAGTTTTTATGTGTTGGCGCCGTTCGTTGCTGGCCTCTCACTTGTTGCTCAGAAACAAGCGTTTTCAGACAGCCAGCTCACCGGTGCTTTAGTGCAGTGTAGATTTTCTACCCTGCACAAGTGAGTGAGGTGCAAGCCCCGCGTTGTCCAACCGAGCTTGCTGTGCATGGTAGGTATCACAATGAACATCGGAGCAAGTCCTTCTCGCGCTTAGAAATACCACCTGCAAATATTCCACAGTGCAACTCAAAATGGAGGTGCCGTGAATCTAAGGACTCAATTTATTCCGTTTTTTTCACGCACCGTTGAAGAACGTTCGATGGAAAGCCATTGTTTTCTTCCACTCAAAGATCAATTACAGAACAACTGCGTAATTAAGTGAAGAGTCAGATAATATATGTTGCCATGAGCAGTTATGCAATATTTTGATTCGACTGTCCACTATTCTGCGCTCTTATCTACCAAGATCATGTCGGCAATGACAGCGACCGACAGAAATCCGAGTCTATGACGCTGGGCGGGAAAGGATGGAAAGCGAAATGTATCGCTAAGTTTTATCGGCCCAGAATGAAAA
>WOVY01000314.1:0-127783 GCA_013436015.1 Rhipicephalus annulatus | reverse complement strand
TTTTCAGTCTTTAATAGATGAGTTACCAGAACTTATTTGGTTCTGATGATGATGGTAGATTTTAGTGGCGCAAGGGCAACTCAGGCCAAAGAGCGCCAAAGACACGGTTTTTTGGTCAATTTGATTATAAAAAGTCTACTCAGGTGGCAAGAGTAAAAGAGTAGTGTATAGAACTTAAACTTAGGTGTAGTGACTATGTGTGATGGGTTTAAAACGGGCTACGCTTACGGGTTTTACAAAGTCATGCCGTGTCGTCAACAGTCCTTGTCAAGACAAGGAGTGCGCGCTGCATGACATTTGATTAAAAAAAAGTCTCAGCGGTTCCCTCAGGATTGAGAGGAGGCTGAGATTAGTGAGAATATGTTATGGAATGTAAGAAGCCTACACTAGCTAAAACTTTAAGACTACTTTTGGGGGAAGCAAGGGATCGTCCCCAAGAAAAAATTGTGGATGAGGCGGAATGTGACATTTGTACAACTTTGAAAAGTGACACAATCTTTCTGGTTCGAGGTACGGACAGGTAATTAGAACGTGAACGACAGACAGCTCATCACCACATTTTGCACAATGTGGTGCTGGAGAGTTCTTTAAAAGGTGCGAGTGTGTTGCATGTGTATGACCGATCCTGAGTCTGCACAGTGCAACCTCTTGGTGCCTGTTACGTTTTTCAGTCAGATATCTTCCTATTCTTGGCTTTACTAAGTGCAGTTTGTTTGCATTTGCTGCGTTCCATTCATCTTGCCATTGCTTACGCATTCGGTTTCTGATTAGCGGCCTCAAGTCCTCATATGGGATGACGGCTACGTCTACTGTTGGGCGGAGTGCAGCGGACTTCGCAAGTTGGTCCGCTGCCTCATTGCCAGCTATGTTGCAGTGTCCCGGAATCCAGCATAGCGTGATTTTCAGGTTGGATCTGTGGGCTGACATGAGGCAGTTTAGAAGGGTATTAGTCACTGGATTTTTATGTGTCTTTGCGGAAGACAACGCAGTCACTGCACTGAGGGAATCTGTGTATATGATGGAGGCTGGTTCTTTCTTCTTTAAGATGTGCCTTACAGCTAGCAGTATGCCATAGCACTCAGCAGTAAATATGCTGGTATGTTCATTTATTGTTGCAGATTCAGAGTACGCTGGGCCGTATGCAGCACATGCGACGGCCGAGGACTTGGAAGCATCAGTGTAGTACTCAGCACACCTGTATTTTGCCTGCAAGTACATGAAATGCTGATCGATTGCGATTTGGAGGCCATGCTTTCCTACCTCTAGGAATGACAAGTCGCAATTGATAGCTCGCATTTCCCATGGTGCCACAGTGTCCTTGTGGGAACTTAGTTGAAGATTGGAGACAGGTATATTAAGATTTTCAAAGTGTGAGGCCACTCTAATGGGATACGTTGGCGTGGCTGATGGTCGCCTCAAGAACAGGTGGGCGTTTGATGTATCCTGCAATAGCTCGCGAGATGGGTGGTCGACATGAGAGAGCACCTTGGTTGCATACTTGATGCTTGTGAACTGCCGTCGTCGTTATAATGACCACCGATCTGTCTCAACATACAGGCTGGCTATTGGGCTGGTTCGGAAGGCGCCACTAGCCAGACGAAGCCCATAGTGATGCACTGGGTCGAGCATCTTAAGCGTGGATCTCGATGCTGATTCGTACACAACCGAGCCATAATCAATACGTGAGAGCACTACACTACTGAAAAGGTTTAATAGACAGTCCGATCTGTACCCCATGACTGATGCGAGAGAATCTTGAGCAAGTTCAAGGCTTTCAAGCATTTCAGTCGCAGCTGCTTGATGTGTGGGACAAAGCTGAGCTTCTCATCCATCACAACACCTAAAAATTTATGATCCTTCTTAGTAGCGATGGTGTGTCCATTCATTGAAATGTTGGGGGGCGGCCTTATACCACGTAGTTTTTAAAAAGAGTAGGCAGACAGTCTTGTCACAGTTAAACTTAAAACCATTTTTGTCTGCCCAGCTTGAGAGCTTATTTACAGCCAACTGAATCTGACGTTCGCAGATGGCTAGGTTGCATGATTTGAAGCTGATCTGAATGTCATCAACATATACAGAGTAGGAAATTGTTTTAGGCAGTATAGTGTTTATGGAGTTCATTTTTACGATGAATAGTGTGCAACTAAGTACGCCACCTTGGGGGACACCATTTTCCTGAGTAAACCGCCTTGAAAGAACATTTCCAACACGAACCACGAACGTACGTTCAGAGAGGTAGTTTTGAATTGTATTCAGCATGTTCCCTGACACTCCAAGGAATTGCAAGTCACGGAGAATGCCATAACGCCATGTCGTGTCATAAGCCTTCTCCAAGTCAAAAAATACAGAAAGGCAGTGTTGTTTGTGAATGAAGGCATCCCTGACGTAGGATTCGAATGCTACGAGTTGGTCAGCTGTCGACCGGCCTGATCTGAATCCAGCTTGACGGCGGTCAAGGAGGCCATTATATTCAAGATAATACATGAGGCGGCGGTTTACCATTTTTTCAAAAACCTTGCACAAGCAGCTAGTCAGGGCGATAGGCCTATAACTAGTGACAAGTGTGGCTTCCTTTCCTTGTTTGAGGATGGGTATTATAACTGCCTCTTTCCAGGCCTTGGGTAGACGCCCGGAGCACCACACACTGTTGAACAGTAAGAGAATGACATCAAGCGTGTGTTCGTGTAAGTGTTTCACCATGCCATATGTAATCTTGTCTTGGCCTGCAGCTGAGTTGCCACATGTTGCCAGCACTGCCTTCAATTCATCGATGGTAAACAGAGTATTGTATCCTCCAGCAGATGGCCTTCTATCCCGGATGGGCTTACGTTCCTCAGCAAGCTTGTGTCGTTTAAAGGACTCTGTATAATGTGCTGAGCTGAAGATATACTCAAAGTGTTGGCCTATGGCATCTGCCTGGTGTTCCAGCGTATCACCAGCAGTACTGACGAGATTGACTGGATGAGTGTTGTGCCCTTGAAGTGCTCTTACTCTGTTGTACACCCTATGCGTATCAGTATAGGAGTTAACTGACGAGAGGAAGGACTGCCAGCTCTGCCTCTTTGACTCTCGTCGGATACGCCTACCATTTGCTTTTGCACGCTTGAAATTCATCAGGTTGTCAGTTGTCGGGTACCTGCGAAATGTCGACCAAGCTTTGTTTTGGTTCTCGCGAGCTTTTTTGCACTCTGCATTCCACCAGGGGCCGTCGTTTGTTTCGCGTCTTGTCAGATGTCTGTGAGATCGATCGCTCTGCGGCCTGTATGATATGACGTACGACCAATGCTTCACAGTCATCAATGTCTAGGTTTTCAATAGAAGAACGCGACAGTTCTGTAAGTTCTCGGAATTTTGTCCAGTCAGCATCCTGTTCTCTAAACCTGAATACATTTGCAGTCGTCTTACTTGTATTTCCTGTGTGTTTTAGGCAGACAGGAAAATGATCACTTCCATAGAGGTTATGAATAACAGACCAATCTATGGTTGCCATGAGTGAAGGAGAGCCGATAGCAAGATCTATGGCTGTGTATGAGTTGCACGCTGCGTTAAAGTACGTTGGTTCTTTTTTGTTAAATATACAGGAGCCGGATTACAAGAGGAAGTTTTCGATTAAGGAGCCTCGAGAATCTGTTCTTCTGCATCCCCATAGGGGGTTGTGCGCATTAAAATCTCCAACCAAGAGGAATGGAAGCGGGAGCTGGTCGACTAGAGTTTCAAACTCTTTAGTAGACAGGCGGTAGTCTGGAGGGATATATAATGAGCACACAGTTGTCATTCATCCAAAGATAAGGGTTCGTATTGCCCCTGCCTCTAAGTCGGTGACCAGAGTGAGGTTTTGGGACGCTAGTGCTTTCTGCACCACGATAGCGACACCGCCGGATGAATGGGCAGTGCCATGCCTGTCCTTTCGGTATACCGCATATCTTCTTAGAAAGTTAGTGTGTGTTGAGTTTAAGTGTGTCTCCTGCAGGCAAAGTATGTTAGGTTGGTGTTGCGCAAGTATTTCATAAATGTCATCCAGGTTCTTCAGTAGACCTCGGCAGTTCCAGTAGATGATACTCTCAGCAGCCATTTTGAGAAAGGAGAAAGGTAGGAGGGTTATTCAGACTTTGCCGCGTTTGTCAGGCGCCTGGACTGGAGGGTGTTTCTTCCCTCTGAGGCGTTCTGTTGAGCTCTGCTTCAACAGGGTGGATTCCGTGAGCATCGGAGACGCTGAGGACGCCGGTGTCACATCCATTGCCCCCTGTGAACACTCGGAGGCTGACGGAGGTTTCTCAAGAGGGACAGGTGCCCTCTCAGTTGTCTGCGTCATCCCCGAGGTCTCATGGAGATTGCCCTGCGGGGTTTGGATTGTATCTTTTGTCTCCGAGGTCTGATGGAGGTGGACCTGTGAGACTTCGAACATTGGTGCAGCCTGCGGCTGCTTGGTGGGGGGCCGAGATGTGCACGCATCAGCAAAGCTGTACTGCGTGCCCACGGTTACTAGACGCCGCCCGGCCCCCCGGCGCGCTGCGTCAGCGTACGTTCTTCCGGAGAAGAGCGACACCTTCTTTCGGGCTTCAGAGAATGTGATGTTTTCCGTTACTTTAATCTGGATGATTTCCTTTTCCTTTTTGAAAATTTCACATGTCCGCGAGTATGCTGCGTGCGGCCCGTGACAGTTAGGGCACTCTGTTTGCGTGGAGGTACAGCTCTCGGTAGGGTGCTCATGATCACCACATTTCGCACATGTTTGTTTTCCGCGACAGGTGTTCGACCCATGTCCATATTTCTGGCATTTGTAGCACCTTCTCGGATTGTGTATGTAGGGGCGGACTTTGCAGTGAAGGAATGCAGCTTTCACGGATTCTGGCAGGATGGAGCGGTTAAATGTTAATACTATATGAGGCGTCAACACTTCTTCATTGTTTCGCCTAATGGTTATCCGCCGGATGGCGACTACGCCTTGCTCTCGAAAGCCTTCAAGGAGGTCAGCTTCAGTTTCTCGCATCAGATCACGTTGTGAAATGACGCCTTGAACAGTGTTAAGACTGCGGTGGGGGGTGATAGACACGTCCAGGTGGGCGAATTGCTTCTGTTTAAGGAGAGTGTTTGCATGCTGTTTCTGGCTTACTTCAACAAGAAGATCACCGGATGACAGTTTCTTTGCGTCATACTTTTTGCCTATTAGGTTAGCAAGGGTTTTAGCTATCAGGAAAACCGACAGTCCTGCAACGGAGACGTTATCTGCCAGAGAGTGTATAACTAGAAATCGTGGGAAGTGGTCACAATCACTTCCGGTTCGTTTGGGGATTTCATCGGTGCGGTTCCTTTTCAGGGACCGATCATTGAGAGGGGGGAAAGATTTTGCCATATGGTGCATTTCATGTTCGGCGGCGATGGTGACCACCCACCACCGAGCCCAACAAGGGGACGCTACAAGGTAGAACACTTGAAGGCGCCAGTCATACATCGCCGCTATAACCAGATATAACTACCCAAGGTTGGGTAACTACACAAGGTTAACCCTTGCCGCCAGGAAATTTGGAAGTAAACAGAAGAGAGTAGAAGACAGGACAGATAAATAGTAAGAGATAAAGACGAAGATGTAGGGAGGGAGAGAGACAGGAAAAGGCGACTGCCGATTTCCCCTGGGTGGGTCAGCCCAGGGGTGCCGTCTACGTGAAGCCGGGGCCAAAGGGGTGCGTTGCCTCTGCCGGGGGGCCTTAACGGTCCAATCACCCAGAGTCGGCTCAACCCCCAGGATCCCCTTTTCCCCGGACACGGCAAAGCCACGCACGGCTAGGCGTGGGAGGGAGTAGAAACTCCCCCGTTAGCTCGGGTCCGTGGTGTCGCTACACACCAAACGCCTACTTGCGCAGGCGCCCCTGCGGGGGTTATTTGGTCTAGGGGACCTGAATGCGCACAGCGGTTTATGGGGTGATTCTCGCTGCGACGCACGAGGTCGTCTCATTGAACAGTTCCTTTTTTCCTCCGGCGCCTGTCTGTTGAATAGGAAAGAGGCAACATATTATAACCTTGCCAACAAAACCTACTCTTCCATAGATCTCAGCATCGCATCTCCTTCACTTGTACCATTACTCCAATGGAAAGTTCTAAATAATCCCTATGGAAGCGACCATTTTCCTGTCGTTTTGAGTACACAAACATCATACGAATATCCTCCACGAGTTCCCAAATGGCTTATACACAAAGCCAACTGGGAACAGTTTCATAACAAAGCTCACTTATCTTGGACTGACATATGTGGGCTAAGCATAGATGAAGCTGTGCAGTACTTCACAGCTCTCCTTATTAACACAGCAGCCAAATGCATCCCACAAACATCTGGACAGCCCGGCAAGCGACACGTCCCATGGTGGAACACAGAGTGTCGCATAGCGCGAAAGGAACAGAACAGGGCATGGAGGTTGCTGCGCAAATCGCCGACAGCGGAAAACCTTGAGAGCTTTAAGAAAATAAAGTCTCAAGGCAGGAGAACGCGTTGGCAGGCCAGAAGAGAGAGCTGGCACAAGTTTTATCGGGGATTAATTCTTATACCCAAGAGGCTAAAGTCTGGAACATGGTTGGTAGAGTAGCAGGAAGACAAGTGCATTCACTCCCACTCGTGAACACACAGGGTGACAGCCTGGAAGATCAGGCGAACTTCCTCGGTGCACACTTCGAGCAGGTCTCTAGCTCTTCACACTATAGTGAAGCTTTTCTAAGATACAAAGCAAAAATCGAAAAGCAGAAACTGGAATACAAGTGTACGAAATACGAGGCATACAACCAACCTTTCAACTTAGCTGAGCTACAAACATCACTAAATTCCTGCAGTAATTCTGCCCCAGGCCACGACCATGTCATGTATGAAATGTTGAAAAACCTGCCGCTTGAAACTCGAAAAACTTTACTCTCCCTATACAATGTTATCTGGCTTTCTGGCACCATACCTACTTCCTGGAAAGAAGCCATTGTTATCCCTATTTTGAAACAGGGCAAGGACCCTTCCTCTGTTTCAAGTTATAGGCCAATTGCACTAACCAGCTGCCTTTGTAAACTCTTTGAAAAAATGATAAACCGCCGACTTTTATATTTCCTTGAAACACACAATCTGCTTGACCAATACCAATGTGGGTTTCGAGAGGGTAGATCTACCACCGACCATCTGGTGCGTATCGAGGCACAGATGCGAGACGCTTTCGTCCACAAACAATACTTTCTTTCTGTGTTCCTCGATATCGAAAAGGCTTATGATACTACATGGCGTTACGGAATTCTAAGAGACCTGTCCCACCTTGGTGTGCGCGGAAGAATGTTTCACATAATCGAAAGTTACCTGTCAAACCGGACATTCCGTGTCCGTCTGGGCAGTGTGCTCTCCCAAACATTTGTCCAGGAAACAGGCGTGCCACAAGGTGGCGTGCTTAGTTGCACACTTTTTATTATCAAGATGAATTCTTTGCGCTTGTCCATTCCTCGCAATATGTTCTATTGTACATATGTCGACGACGTTCAGCTTGGCTTCAAGTCATGCAACTTGGCCATGTGTGAGCGGCAGGTTCAGCTTGGTTTAAATAAGGTCTCCAAATGGGCAGATGAAAACGGATTTCGACTTAACCCACAAAAAAGCACGTGTGTCTTGTTCTCTCGAAAGAGAGACATGCACTCGGAACCCGACATTCAACTGAACGGGCAACAACTGTCCGTCAAAGCCGAGCATAAATTCTTAGGCTTAATCTTGGACAACAAGTTGACCTTCGTACCCCACATAAAGTATTTAAAAACAAAATGTTTAAAAGCCATGAATGTTATAAAAGTGTTGTCACGTACTACGTGGGGTAGTGACAGGAAATGCCTCATGAACCTGTATAGAAGCCTTATTCGCACCCGCTTAGATTATGGGGCCATTGTTTATCAGTCAGCGACTCAAAGTGCTTTGAAGATGCTGGATCCCGTGCACCATTCGGGCATCCGCCTTTCTACGGGTGCTTTTCGCACCAGCCCCGTAGAAAGCCTTTACGTTGAGTCAAATGAGTGGTCCCTTCATCTGCGAAGAACCTACATGTCCTTTGTATATTTCCTTAAGGTGAAAGCAGACAAGAGGCACCCCTCATACTCTACTATTAATGACTTATCGAGCTCCATTCTTTTTCAAAACAGGCCTTCAATGAGGCAGCCCTTCTCAGTTCGCCTGAAGGGTCTAGCTGAGGACACTGGAGTGTCACTCGAACACAGTTTAATGGCTCCTGTTGCATACCCGCCACCGTGGCAGTGGCAGACTATAGATTGCGATGTGTCTTTTTTAGAAGTTACTAAACATGCGCCTATTGCCCATATTCGAACATACTTCTTGGAACTTCAACACAAATACACACGTCCTGAGTTTTTTACAGATGCCTCTAAGTCTAACTCCTCTGTGTCCTACGCTGCTGTCGGCCCATCCTTTTCGGATGCTGGCCCTCTACATCCAGGCACAAGTATCTTTACAGCGGAAGCTTACGCGATACTTGTGGCAGCAAAACACATCAAACAATTACAAATACAAAAAGCAGTAATTTATACAGACTCCCTCAGTGTGGTAACGGCTCTGCACAGTCTTAAAAAACAAAAAAACCCTGTCCTTGTCTCGCTTTACTCCATTTTTTGCACACTCTACACACTAAACCAACATGTTGTAGTGTGCTGGGTGCCAGGGCACCGTGAGATCCAAGGCAACGTGAGGGCGGATCAGCTCGCTGCATCCGTCCACAAAACCACTGCCCCTACACCCATATCAATACCGGTCCTTGATCTGAAGCCGTCTCTCAAACGAAAGCTCAGGGACTACTGGCAGAGCAAGTGGGATAAACACACACAAAACAAACTACACGTTATTAAGCCACACCTTGGTCATTGGCTGCCCGTATCGAAATCGCGTCATACAGAGGTAACACTAACAAGACTCAGGATAGGACATACATACACGACACACACACATCTTTTGTCCGGTGGTGATCCACCATTTTGTGATAAATGTGGTGAGCCATTAACAGTTCTTCACGTTTTAATCCAATGTAAACAATTAGAAACTCTTAGAAGACAACACTTTCCATTACCCTACCGACAACATATACCTTTACACCCTGCAATGTTCGTCGGTAGGGAACCGCTTTTCAGCCACAAATCATTGTTAGCGTTTTTTAAAGAAATTCATAGTTTTCATATCATATACCCGGGCATCCCGTAGCATGACCTCTCCAGAGAGGTTTTTGCTGCGGTGATTACACAAGAAAGCACGTGCCTCACGGCCCTTGGACACAAGGGTATGAACGTGTGAGGCACTTGTGCTAATGCCATACATATCCACAATCGTCTTTTATTATCACCAACTTTTGTCATCTATTCACACCACACACACATTTCACGGCATGGTCATGATTTTATCACTTGTATGTTTTTACCCGCCTTACCGCGAGGATTTTTATGGCCCTTATACAGCCGCTAATCACAATCATCGTCCACATTCTATGTCCCATGAATTGGCGCTCTTTGGCCATCAAATGGCCCTTGTGCCAAAAAACACCATATATCATCATCATCAACTGTTGGGGTCGTTTTTTCACGATATGTGCGGTGTGTAGGCCTCCAAATGATCCGTCCAGCTATTTGCAAGTACTTCACGATGAATTATGTATGTATAAAGACAACCGGCTCATTCTATCTGGTGACTTTAATCTTCCCCAAATTAATTGGCTTAGCACGAAATCAGTGTTTGATGCTGTTACTAACCCTCTTCTTGATGTTATGCTCATGTGTGACTTAGTTCAGACAGTTTTCGAGTACACAAGAGTTGCCCGAAATGCCCGTTCAATATTAGACCTTGTTTTTGTTAATTCAAGCACACCTGAATATAGTGTCTTTATAATGATGATGATGTATGGTGTTTTTTGGCGCAAGGGCCATTTGATGGCCAAAGAGCGCCAGTTCATGGGATAAGCAATGTGGACAATGATTGTGATTAGCGGCTGTATAAGGGCCATAAAATTCCTCGCGGTAAGGCAGGTAAAAACATACAAGTAATAAAATCATGACCATGCCGTAAAAGGTGTGTGTGGTGTGAATAGATGACAAAAGTTGGTGATAATAAAAAACGATGGTGTATATGTATGGCATTAGCACAAGTGCCTCACTGGTTCATACCCTTGCGTCCAAGGGTCGTGAGGCAAGTGCTTTCTTGTGTAGCCACCGCAGCAAAAACATCTCTAGAGAGGTTGTGCTACGGAATGCCCGGGTATATGATATGAAAACTATGAATTTCTTTTAAAAACGCTAACACTGATTTATAACTTATTATTACGTTAAGTTTTATTGGCGCAAGGGCATCTAAGGCCAAAGAGCGCCAGTACAAGTGTTCTTTCAATTCGGTTATTAGATTAAAAATTAAAACAAATGATTGAAACATGAATAAATAATAAAACAAATATGTACGAACCATTTAAAACGCAGTATATTTAAAAGAATGTCACTTTGTTTAAAAAGGAATGTCACTTTGCTAAAACCTTCATTTTGTTGGCTGAAATCTGTGCTGATAAATTAGTCTGCAAGGCCCAAGACCCTCGCAGCTGAAGTCCTTGCCTGAGCAAGAACTGCGAAGGCTAAGACATACTTTTTATGCACCAGGTAGTACCTCACACTTATTATTATTATTACGTTAAGTTTTATTGGCGCAAGGGCATCTAAGGCCAAAGAGCGCCAGTACAAGTGTTCTTTCAATTCGGTTATTAGTTTAAAAATTAAAACAAATGATTAAAACATGATTAAATATTAAAAAAATATCTACGAACCATTTAAAACGCAGTATATTTAAAAGAATGTCACTTTGTTTAAAAAGGAATGTCACTTTGCTAAAAACTTCATTTTGTTGGCTGAAATCTGTGCTAATAAATTAGTCTGCAAGGCCCAAGACCCTCGCAGCTGAAGTCCTTGCCTGAGCAAGAACTGCGAAGGCTAAGACATACTTTTTATGCACCAGGCAGTACCTCACACTTGAGGCGCAGCTGGTGCCTAGGATGGAATGATATTATTGTTAAAAATTGCACTTTCGCAAGATAATGGAGAAGTCTCTTAAGGTCAACCACTGCATCAAGTGATAAAAACAACGCTGGATGAAGTGGGACATGATGTCGATAGAGCTCCCTGAAATGGGTCAGTCGTGCTTGGTGAAGAACAGGACATTGTATGAGAACATGCACAACAGTTAGACTCTCTCCCCAGTGTATACATGTAGGTGGATCAGTGCCTGTCAAAAGGTGTTTATGTGTGGCATAAGTGTGGCCTATTCTGAGCCGTGTTAGAGTGACTTCAGCGAACCTGTTGAGTTTTTGGGGAACAAATTTTCGCAGCTGGGGTTTTACAAGGTGGAGTTTGTTGTCGACTTCTCTGTCCCATTCAGCTTGCCAGTGGTTGCGTAGACCTCTACGTACAACAGGTTTTAGATCTACACCCGGAACAGAGGTTATATCTATGGTTTGCCGACCAGCGGCTTCTCGTGCATTCTTGTCCACTATTTCATTGCCCGCAATTCCAGAATGACCTGGAACCCAGCAAATAACAATAGAAAGTTTTAGGTTGTAGGCTGCATAGATTTCGTTAAGGAGCTTATTAAAAGTAGGGTTCTTGCTGTACTTGCCACAAGACAGGGCCCTGACAACACTTAATGAATCTGTGTACACTATAGACTTTTGTATCTTGTGTTGTTTAATATGTTGTATAATGAGCAGGATACCATAGGCTTCCGCTGTGAAAATGCTGGTATGTGTATGCATGATTCTGGTGTCCGAGAGCTTTTGTCCATAGGCTGCACAAGATACAGATGTTTGAGATTTTGAGCCATCAGAGAAGAACGCGGTTGAACGACATTTGTGTTCAAGGGCTAAGAAATGTTGCTCAATGAGTGCACTTGGAGAGTTTTCCTTCATGATGTCTTTGAAAGACCAGTCACAAGTGACTGGACTTTGCTGCCAGGGAGGGATGTGTTCGACAAGGTCACTTTCCTCCAAGTCATTGAAAAAAATTGCAAGTTGTTTTAATGCAGGTCGTATTGTCAATGGAAACGGTGGGGCGATAGAAGGACGGTTTAGGTATAACTGGGTAGTAGACACATCGTTCATAAGTGTTTTACATGGGTGCTGCTTCAAAGACATGATCTTAACTGCATAGTTGACTCCTAGATACGTGCGCTGATAGTCTAGTGGCCACTGATCTGACTCTGCATAAAGGCTTTGAATAGGGCTGGTACGAAAGGCACCAAGTGCCAACCGGATACCTAGGTGGTATACAGGGTCCAACATTTTCAGTGCTGTTCTTGAAGCTGACTGATATACTATGCATCCATAGTCTATGCGTGACAGAACCAGGCTTCGAAACAGAGATATGAGGCAGTGCCTGTCTGTCCCCCACGACTGATGCGATAAAATCTTTAAAAGGTTCATGGTCTTGAGACATTTTAACTTCAGCTGTTTTATGTACTGGATGAAGGTGAGTTTGGAATCGAAAATTACACCGAGGAATTTTTGTTCTTTCGCGATGACTATGTTTTGTCCATTCATTAGTATGCAGGGGTCAGGATGCACACCTCGTCGTCTCGAGAACAGCACACTAGTAGTCTTGTCAGTGTTAAACTTAAAACCATTCTCGTCAGCCCATTTTGCAAGTCGGTTAACACCTAACTGTATCTGGCGTTCACATACAGTCAAGTTACACGATTTGAAACTGATTTGAATGTCGTCCACGTATAGAGAGTACGATATCGCAGGTGGAATAACAGAGCGAAGAGAGTTCATTTTGACTATAAACAGTGTGCAGCTTAATACTCCTCCCTGCGGCACTCCATTTTCTTGAAGAAATGTGCGCGATAACACAGTACCTATTCTTACACGGAACTTCCTTTCAGACAGGTAATCTTTTAAGATGGTAAACAACCTGCCACATATTCCGAAAGACAGTAGATCTTGCAAGATTCCATATCGCCAGGCAGTATCATATGCCTTCTCAAGATCGAAAAAAACAGACAGACAGTATTGATTGTGTACAAACGCGTCACGTATATACGACTCGAGGAGGACAAGATTGTCGGTTGTGGATCTAGCTGTACGGAAACCAGACTGGCACGGGTCCAATATGCCATTGTACTCCAAGTAATAGACCAAGCGGCGGTTAATCATTTTTTCAAACACTTTGAGTAGGCAGCTTGTGAGGGCAATAGGCCTGTAACTATTTACCGAAGAGGGATCTTTGCCCTGTTTAAGGATTGGTAGTACTATTGCCTCTTTCCAAGCAGAGGGTATTTTGCCGGTACTGAAAATCTTGTTGTAAAGAGCTAAAAGGCAGTTTAGGGTTTCATCAGGGAGATTTCCGATCATTTCATAAGTAATTGTGTCAGAACCAGGAGCAGAACTCCCACAGGAACCAAGGGCGAGCTTCAGTTCATATACTGTTAGTGGTTTATTGTATCCGTCTGATCGAGGCTTGTTCCAGCACAGAGGTACACTTTCAGCTATGCTTTTGTGGCGTAAGAACTTAGTGGTATAGTTTTCTGAGCTTGACATTTTCTCGAAGTGTACGCCAAGAGCGTTTGCCTGTTCTTCTATTGTATCACCGCAGTCATTCACCAAAGGGAAGGGATTTGGGCCTTGTCCTTTGAGTTTATGCACCCTATTATAAACCTTGCTGGCGTCTGTGTAGGAGTTTATTGAGGATATATAGCGTGTCCAGCTTTCCCGTTTGGCTATACAGCGAACACGCCTGCCATTCGCTTTGCAACGTTTAAAGGTTATCAAGTTTTCTGCTGTTGGGTAGCGAGAAAAAAACCCTCCATGCTTTGTTTTGCCGTTTTTTAGCAATTTCACACTCCCGATTCCACCATGGCTTTGCGTTAACCTTATCATTCCTGGACTGCGGTATGCACTTTTTTGCACAAGTAAGAACATAATCCGAAATATAGTTGGCCCTCTCTTCTACTTCCAAATGGTCTACCTCTTCGAGGCGTAGTGTACATAGCTCTCTGAATTTGACCCAGTTTGCAACATGAAAGTTCCACTTTTTGGGATAAGACGGCCGGTAATCCCATTGTTTTGTTGCTAAAAGAGTTGGAAAATGGTCACTTCCATATGGATTATTAATAACTTTCCAATCTAAGTAAGGTAGGAGTGACGGTGATCCAATGGCTAAATCTATGCATGAATATGTATTGTGTGTGGTACAGAAGTAGGTTGGCTCTGCCTTATTGAGCAGGCAGGCTCCGGATGCGAGAAGAAAGTATTCTATTGCACGACCTCTCGCATCACATTTGGTATCACCCCATAGCGAACTGTGAGCATTAAAATCTCCAATTAACACATATGGTTCTGGAAGCTGATCAATAAGCTTTTCGAACTCTGTTTTATTGAATGGTTCGTCAGGGGCTATGTAGATCGAGCAGATAGATATAAGACGGTTGAATAGAATAGCGCGAACAGCCACAACCTCAAGAGAGCTTTGTAGCACAATGTGCTGGCATGCTACGCTTCTTTGTGCAATGATGGCCACACCTCCAGAAGAGAAATTGCCACCATTTCGATCTTTACGAAAAACCACATATTGATTCAAGAAATTCACATGAGTCGACTTTAAATGAGTTTCTTGAACACAGAACACTTTTGGCTGATAGTCATTAAGCAAGTCCTTGATATCATCTAGGTTTTTAAATAGGCCTCTGGCATTCCACTGTAGTATTTGTGTGTCCATTTTAGGTGTATTTTGTGTTCTGTGCTCAAGGGTGGAAAGTAAGCTCACAGACCCTTTCCAGGGGCCGTGACACGAGATTTTTCTTTTTTGGATCGGTCGACAGAGTCGCGCCGATCCCTAGGCGCTGGCTGCGCCCTCACGCTCGGTGTTGTGTCCAGTGCCTCTTGCGAGGCGCTGGACACGCGCTCTTGCGAGCGCTGCATTTGTTTTGAGGGCCTCGCCTCTAAAGACAAGGCCTTCGCGGCCCCCAGCCCGGAGGCTGGTGGGTCCTTCTTCAATGGCGGAGCAGCACTGGCTGCAACCGCCGAGGGGGCAGAAGGCGTCACCGCCGGCGCACTACGCGTGTGCCAGACAGGCGCCGGGGGCCGTCGTGGCGCTGCCCCCTGACGCGCCACTTCGGCAAAGCTGGTTTCTGGCAGGTAGGACACCTGCCTTCGTGCCTCTCTAAATGAAATGTTTTGTGTTACCTTAATCGTGACAATTTCTTTTTCTTTCTTCCAGCTTGGGCATGACCGTGAGTATGCGGCATGTTCCCCGTTACAATTCGCACAGTGAGGAGAGTTTTCACAGGCATCAGATGTGTGTTCGTCAGCACTGCATTTCGCACAAGTTAGGCGGCCTCGGCAGTTCTGAGAACTGTGGCCGAATCGCTGGCATTTAAAACATCGAAGAGGGTTCGGTATATATGGCCTCACTCGGAGCTTGATGTACCCAGCCTCAACGGAGTCGGGCAGTACACTTGAAATAAAAGTAAGTATCAGGTGCTTAGTCTGGATTTCTTTGCCATCACGCCTCATCCTAATTCGTTTCACGTTGATGACATTCTGTTCGCTGAAACCCTCTAGGAGTTCAGCCTCAGTCAGCCCTAATAGGTCATCATCTGAAACAACACCACGGGTGGTGTTCATGGTTCGGTGTGGGGTTACTATTATTTGGTATCTCCAAATTTTACTAGATTAGGCAGTTTCTCATATTGTTTCTGGTCGCGGAGCTCCAACAGGAGGTCCCCACTTGCCATTCTCGTTGCTTTATACCCTGGGCCGAAGATTTCCATCAAAGACTTTGATACTAAAAAAGGTGAAAGTGTTCGCACTGATTTGCCGGGTGTGTCAGCGTGGACAACGTGAAATCGAGGAAAAGATACTCTCTGGTGACCATAAAACAGGAAGACTTCATCGGTGCGCCCTCTTTTCTGAGGGCGATCAGGGAGTGGGGGGAAGGAACTAGCCATAAGAAAAGGTTTCTTTTCGGCAGCGGTGCCAGCCACCCACCATGGAGTCCTACAAGGGGACGCTGCAGAGTCTGGAAGCACAGGCCCTACAGACGCCAGCTGTACACCACCACTATAACCGAATATGGTGTATCCAAGGTAGGATAGCCACACAGGGTTAATGATGATGATGATGATGGTAGATTTTAGTGGCGCAAGGGCAACTCAGGCCAAAGAGCGCCAAACACACGGTTTTCGGTCAATTTGATTATAAAAAGTCTACTCAGGGAGGCAAGAGTAAAAGAGTAGTGTATAGAACTTAAACTTAGGTGTAGTGACTATGTGTGATGGGTTTAAAACGGGCTACGCTTATGGGTTTTACAAAGTCATGCCGTGTCGTCAACAGTCCTTGTCAAGACAAGGAGTGCGCGCTGCATGACATTTGATAAAAAGAAAGTCTCAGCGGTTCCCTCAGGATTGAGAGGAGGCTGAGATTAGTGAGAATATGTTATGGAATGTAAGAAGCCTACACTAGCTAAAAACTTTAAGACTACTTTTGGGGGAAACAAGGGATCGTCTCCAAGAAAAAATTGCGGATGAGGCGGAATGTGACATTTGTACAACTTTGAAAAGTGACACAATCTTTCTGGTTCGAGGTACGGACAAGTAATTAGAACGTGAACGACAGACAGCTCATCACCACATTTTGCACAATGTGGTGCTGGAGAGTTCTTTAAAAGGTGCGAGTGTGTTGCATGTGTATGACCGATCCTGAGTCTGCACAGTGCAACCTCTTGGTGCCTGTTACGTTTTTCAGTCAGATATCTTCCTATTCTTGGCTTTACTAAGTGCAGTTTGTTTGCATTTGCTGCGTTCCATTCATCTTGCCATTGCTTACGCATTCGGTTTCTGATTAGCGGCCTCAAGTCCTCATATGGGATGACGGCTACGTCTACTGTTGGGCGGAGTGCAGCGGACTTCGCAAGTTGGTCCGCTGCCTCATTGCCAGCTATGTTGCAGTGTCCCGGAATCCAGCATAGCGTGATTTTCAGGTTGGATCTGTGGGCTGACATAAGGCAGTTTAGAAGGGTATTAGTCACTGGATTTTTATGTGTCTTTGCGGAAGACAACGCAGTCACTGCACTGAGGGAATCTGTGTATATGATGGAGGCTGGTTCTTTCTTCTTTAAGATGTGCCTTACAGCTAGCAGTATGCCATAGCACTCAGCAGTAAATATGCTGGTATATTCATTCATTGTTGCAGATTCAGAGTACGCTGGGCCGTATGCTGCACGTGCGACGGCCGAGGACTTGGAAGCATCAGTGTAGTACTCAGCACACCTGTATTTTGCCTGCAAGTACATGAAATGCTGATCGATTGCGATTGGGAGGCCATGCTTTCCTACCTCTAGGAATGACAAGTCGCAATTGATAGCTCGCATTTCCCATGGTGCCACAGTGTCCTTGTGGGAACTTAGTTGAAGATTGGAGACAGGTATATTAAGATTTTCAAAGTGTGAGGCCACTCTAATGGGATACGTTGGCGTGGCTGATGGTCGCCTCAAGAACAGGTGGGCGTTTGATGTATCCTGCAATAGCTCGCGAGATGGGTGGTCGACATGAGAGAGCACCTTGGTTGCATACTTGATGCTTGTGAACTGCCGTCGTCGTTCTAATGACCACCGATCTGTCTCAACATACAGGCTGGCTATTGGGCTGGTTCGGAAGGCGCCACTAGCCAGACGAAGCCCATGGTGATGCACTGGGTCGAGCATCTTAAGCGTGGATCTCGATGCTGATTCGTACACAACCGAGCCATAATCAATACGTGAGAGCACTACACTACTGAAAAGGTTTAATAGACAGTCCCGATCTGTACCCCATGACTGATGCGAGAGAATCTTGAGCAAGTTCAAGGCTTTCAAGCATTTCAGTCGCAGCTGCTTGATGTGTGGGACAAAGCTGAGCTTTTCATCCATCACAACACCTAAAAATTTATGATCCTTCTTAGGAGCCATGGTGTGTCCATTCATTGAAATGTTGGGGGGCGGCCTTATACCACGTAGTTTTGAAAAGAGTAGGCAGACAGTCTTGTCACAGTTAAACTTAAAACCATTTTTGTCTGCCCAGCTTGAGAGCTTAATTACTGCCAACTGAATCTGACGTTCGCAGATGGCTAGGTTGCATGATTTGAAGCTGATCTGAATGTCATCAACATATACAGAGTAGGAAATTGTTTTAGGCAGTATAGTGTTTATGGAGTTCATTTTTACGATGAATAGTGTGCAACTAAGTACGCCACCTTGGGGGACGCCATTTTCCTGAGTAAACCGCCTTGAAAGAACATTTCCAACACGAACCACGAACGTGCGTTCAGAGAGGTAGCTTTGAATTGTATTCAGCATGTTCCCTGACACTCCAAGGAATTGCAAGTCACGGAGAATGTCATAACGCCATGTCGTGTCATAAGCCTTCTCCAAGTCAAAAAATACAGAAAGGCAGTGTTGTTTGTGAATGAAGGCATCCCTGACGTAGGATTCGAATGCTACGAGTTGGTCAGCTGTCGACCGGCCTGATCTGAATCCAGCTTGACGGCGGTCAAGGAGGCCATTATATTCAAGATAATACATGAGGCGGCGGTTTACCATTTTTTCAAAAACCTTGCACAAGCAGCTAGTCAGGGCGATAGGCCTCTAACTAGTGACAAGTGTGGCTTCCTTTCCTTGTTTGAGGATGGGTATTATAACTGCCTCTTTCCAGGCCTTGGGTAGACGCCCGGAGGACCACACACTGTTGAACAGTAAGAGAATGACATCAAGCGTGTGTTCGTGTAAGTGTTTCACCATGCCATATGTAATCTTGTCTTGGCCTGCAGCTGAGTTGCCACATGTTGCCAGCACTGCCTTCAATTCGTCGATGGTAAACAGAGTGTTGTATCCTCCAGCAGATGGCCTTCTATCCCGGATGGGCTTACGTTCCTCAGCAAGCTTGTGTCGTTTAAAGGACTCTGTATAATGTGCTGAGCTGAAGATATACTCAAAGTGTTGGCCTATGGCATCTGCCTGGTGTTCCAGCGTATCACCAGCACTACTGACGAGAGGGACCGGATGAGTGTTGTGCCCTTGAAGTGCTCTTACTCTGTTGTACACCCTATGCGTATCAGTATAGGAGTTAACTGACGAGAGGAAGGACTGCCAGCTCTGCCTCTTTGACTCTCGTCGGATACGCCTACCATTTGCTTTTGCACGCTTGAACTTCATCAGGTTGTCAGCTGTCGGGTACCTGCGAAATGTCGACCAAGCTTTGTTTTGGTTCTCGCGAGCTTTTTGGCACTCTGCATTCCACCAGGGCCGTCGTTTGTTTCGCGTCTTGTCAGATGTCTGTGGGATCGATCGCTCTGCGGCCTGTATGATATGACGTACGACCAATGCTTCACAGTCAGCAATGTCTATGCTTTCAATAGAAGAACGCGACAGTTCTGTAAGTTCTCGGAATTTTGTCCAGTCAGCATCCTGTTCTCTAAACCTGAATACATTTGTAGTCGTCTTACTTGTATTTCCTGTGTGTTTTAGGCAGACAGGAAAATGATCACTTCCATAGAGGTTATGAATAACAGACCAATCTATGGTTGCCATGAGTGAAGGAGAGCCGATAGCAAGATCTATGGCTGTGTATGAGTTGCACGCTGCGTTAAAGTACGTTGGTTCTTTTTTGTTAAATATACAGGAGCCGGAGTACAAGAGGAAGTTTTCGATTAAGGAGCCTCGAGAATCTGTTCTTCTGCATCCCCATAGGGGGTTGTGCGCATTAAAATCTCAAACCAAGAGGAATGGAAGCGGGAGCTGGTCGACTAGAGTTTCAAACTCTTTAGTAGACAGGCGGTAGTCTGGAGGGATATATAATGAGCACACAGTTGTCATTCGTCCAAAGATAAGGGTTCGTATTGCCACTGCCTCTAAGTCGGTGACCAGAGTGAGGTTTTGGGACGCTAGTGCTTTCTGCACCACGATAGCGACACCGCCGGATGAATGGGCAGTGCCATGCCTGTCCTTTCGGTATACCGCATATCTTCTTAGAAAGTTAGTGTGTGTTGAGTTTAAGTGTGTCTCCTGCAGGCAAAGTATGTTAGGTTGGTGTTGCGCAAGTATTTCATAAATGTCATCCAGGTTCTTCAGTAGACCTCGGCAGTTCCAGTAGATGATACTCTCAGCAGCCATTTTTTAGAAAGAAGAAAGGTAGGAGGGTTATTCAGACTTTGCCGCGTTTGTCAGGCGCCTGGACTGGAGGGTGTTTCTTCCCTCTGAGGCGTTCTGTTGAGCTCTGCTTCAACAGGGTGGATTCCGTGAGCATCGGAGACGCTGAGGACGCCGGTGTCACATCCATTGCCCCCTGTGAACACTCGGAGGCTGACGGAGGTTTCTCAAGAGGGACAGGTGCCCTCTCAGTTGTCTGCGTCGTCCCCGAGGTCTCACGGAGATTGACCTGCGGGGTTTGAATTGTCTCTTTTGTCTCCGAGGTCTGATGGAGGTGGACCTGTGAGACTTCGAACATTGGTGCAGCCTGCGGCTGCTTGGTGGGGGGCCGAGATGTGCACGCATCAGCAAAGCTGTACTGCGTGCCCACGGTTACTAGACGCCGCCCGGCCCCCCGGCGCGCTGCGTCAGCGTACGTTCTTCCGGAGAAGAGCGACACCTTCTTTCGGGCTTCAGAGAATGTGATGTTTTCCGTTACTTTAATCTGGATGATTTCCTTTTCCTTTTTGAAAATTTCACATGTCCGCGAGTATGCTGCGTGTGGCCCGTGACAGTTAGGGCACTCTGTTTGCGTGGAGGTACAGCTCTCGGTAGGGTGCTCATGATCACCACATTTTGCACATGTTTGTTTTCCGCGACAGGTGTTCGACCCATGTCCATATTTCTGGCTTTTGTAGCACCTTCTAGGATTGGGTATGTAGGGGCGGACTTTGCAGTGAAGGAATGCAGCTTTCACGGATTCTGGCAGGATGGAGCGGTTAAATGTTAATACTATATGAGGCGTCACCACTTCTTCATTGTTTCGCCTAATGGTTATCCGCCGGATGGCGACTACGCCTTGCTCTCGAAAGCCTTCAAGGAGGTCAGCTTCAGTTTCTCGCATCAGATCACGTTGTGAAATGACGCCTTGAACAGTGTTAAGACTGCGGTGGGGGGGTGATAGACACGTCCAGGTGGGCGAATTGCTTCTGTTTAAGGAGAGTGTTTGCATGCTGTTTCTGGCTTACTTCAACAAGAAGATCACCGGATGACAGTTTCTTTGCGTCATACTTTTTGCCTATTAGGTTAGCAAGGGTTTTAGCTATCAGGAAAACCGACAGTCCTGCAACGGAGACGTTATCTGCCAGAGAGTGTATAACTAGAAATCGTGGGAAGTGGTCCCAATCACTTCCGGTTCGTTTGGGGATTTCATCGGTGCGGTTCCTTTTCGGGGACCGATCATTGAGAGGGGGGAAAGATTTTGCCATATGGTGCATTTCATGTTCGGCGGCGATGGTGACCACCACCACCGAGCCCAACAAGGGGACGCTACAAGGTAGAACACTTGAAGGCGCCAGTCATACATCGCCGCTATAACCAGATATAACTACCCAAGGTTGGGTAACTACACAAGGTTAACCCTAGCCGCCAGGAAGTTTGGAAGTAAACGGAAGAGACTAGAAGACAGGATAGATAAAAAGTGAGAGATAAAGACGAAGATGTAGGAAGAGAGAGATAGGAAAAGGCGACTGCCGATTTCCCCTGGGTGGGTCAGCCCAGGGGTGCCGTCTACGTGAAGCCAGGGCAAAGGGGTGTGTTGCCTCTGCCGGGGGGCCTTAACGGTCCAATCACCCAGAGTCGGCTCAACCCCCAGGATCCCCTTTTCCCCGGACACGGCAAAGCCACGCACGGCTAGGCGTGGGAGGGAGTAGAAACTCCCCCCTTAGCTCGGGTCCGTGGTGTCGCTACACACCAAACGCCTACTTGCGCAGGCGCCCCTGCAGGGTTTCTGCAGGTCAGATACTGCAAAATTATGGCCATTGTTATGCAACAATTCTGACCTATAAAAATTTGAGATAAAGCATGCAGATATAGCTGACAATGATCCTTTGGAACTGTAGAGTGCAAAAAACTATATAAATTTTGTGTGTAAAAAGGTGAAATACAATGATAAAATAGAAAAATTTACTATAGCTCTAGTTGCCAAGGGCTTTCAATGTTATGTAATTTTTGAAAAACATAATCAAGCAGCACTGACAATCTGGATACTTGCACTCTATGGGCTTTCATCGTAGTATGTGCAAAATTTCATAGAGGTATGACAATTCTAAGTATACGAACTAGCGTGTATAAGAAGCACAGATCACGCAAAACTGCAAAAGGAGAAAAGCGCATTTGAAAGTTTGACACCTTTTTTTTATCCCAGAGTTGTTAGAAATGCATAATCTTTGGCCATAATGTTCAACAGAACTTTGAAAAGCACTGCAAGTTACTAGAACTGTCCTGGAGCATAGGTTGTGCCCTCACGGTCCTTGTGAGTACTCTCTTCTAGCCGTGCCCTTTTCACTTCACGACAACGGTGGGCCCTTGCTTCTGCTGTCAGACGCTCGCACATTCTCTTGATGCGCATCGCATCGCGGGAATCACTGAAAGTAACTAGATCTCTAGATGGCAGTATGTTGAGCTCTTCCAGGATGTGCTCGAAAGTAGCATGACCCTTGTTGAACCACAGGATTGCCATAGCTGCGGTGGTCTCGACAACCGTTCGATGATGATGATGATATATGTTGTTTAATGGCGCAAGGGCCATTGATGGCCAAAGAGCGCCAGGAAATGATATCGGATGAGAGCAATGGTTACGGTAAATGGCTGTATAAGGGCCTAAAATTCTGCGCTCTAAAAATGCGTAAGACACATATTTATTAAAATCATGAAAGTGAAGTGAAGCATGCCTGGTGAGAATGAGTCTTTAGTTATCATGACATCATAAAATAGGGGCATTATATTAGCACCGATTCCTCGCCAGCGCCCTTGGTCCCAAGGGCCGGGAGACAGGTGCTCTTTTGGATGTAGCATCCGCAGCAGCAGCCTCCTTTCGGAGGCCGTGCTACCGATAACTTGAGTAGATAACATGGAAGGTATTTACTTCTTTTAAGAATGCATTCAATGCATTATATTTAAAATGAGGTTCGCGACCAATAAACATAGCGGGGTGAAGGGGTATGTGTTCCTTATACACTAGTGGAAAATGTTTTTTCCTGTAAGCCTCTAGCTCAGAGCATTCAAGGAGTATGAGAAGTACGGTAAGTGGACGGCCACATCTTTGACAGCTGGGTGGGGCACCACCGGACAAAAGGTGTGTGTGCGTGCTGTGTGTGTGTCCTATTCTAAGCCGACAGAGACTGACCTCCGTACGGCGTGTTTTCGACGTGGGTGGCCAGTTACCGAGGTATGGTTTAATCAAGTGTAACTTGTTATGAGTTTGTTGATCCTATAACTTCTGCCAGTAAGCCCTCAGCTTTTTCCGTATGTTTGGTTTTAGGTCCATTATAGGGACACCAACTGAAGAGTTGGCGGAGCTTCCGTTAATTGACGTGGCGAGCTGGTCGGCCAACACATTTCCTTCGATCTCGCGATGCACCGCTATCGTTCCCCGACAAGTTCACCACCACCCCTCTGCATGGTCTGCGCATGTTAGTGGCGTCACCAATCGTCAACCCTATAAAGGACTCGCTCCAGTGCTTCTTCGGCAGTGGGCACGGCGAAACGGCTGGGACCATGTCGCTTACCACGAAATTCTTCTTCACTGCACAGGTTAGTTATTCCAACTGTAACATCAGAACGAAAAGTGAAACTTTCCTTTTGGTTGTGCCCTGCCCACGCACACTTGCTTGTATATGTTATGATTGTTATGCTGTATGCAAATTGTAACTGTTGAGGAAATGTGTGAAAAACTCTTGTGTGGTCAGGCTACGATACGGGATGAACTCTCGGAAATGAAAACGCGTCTCAACGACACTGAACGAGTATTGCGGGATTATGGCTCGCAAATTCAGTCTATAAACAAGATCTTACAGGAACTTAACCTGAAGGCACCTGCCGTTACATCTCTCGAAACTTCGACTGCTTCTCTACAGACCATGATGGCGTGGCAGAACAGCAAGCTAGTAGACTTGGAGGACCGCAGCCGACGGTCCAACCTTGTTGTACATGGCATCGCGGAATCAGCTTGTGAAGAGGAAGAGTCACTGAAAACAAATGTTATAAGCAATGTTTTTAAGAAAAAACTCGGCGTTGAGTGCAAACCAATTGCTCGCATCCACCGCCTTGGGCGAAAAGAAGGTCAGAGACCAGTTATTGCCTACTTTCAGGATTTTGTAGAAAAGCAGGCTGTGTTGAAAAATGCGCATAAACTGAAGGGAACGAATATTTTTGTACAGAATGATTACAGCCAAAGCACTTTGCGCAAACGCAAGCTTCTCTGGGAAAGCGCGAAACCCGAGCGTGATAGTAAAAAACGCGTCCTGCTAGTTCACGATAAGCTTAAAATCGATGAAGAAGTGTACATCTGGGACAACGAAAGGAATCATAGAGTTCTGCTGCCCTCACAGCCTGCCTCATCAGCACAGAAAAGCCAGCGTTCACCAGAAACTGCAGCAGCGGCACAAAATGCGTTAAACGGCACCACGGCAGATTGACGGGAATTAAGGAGCGCCGACAAATAACTAAGAATATTAAACCTCAACGCTCAAAGCCTTGTCAACAAAACTGATAAACTTGAATATTTGCTTTTAGAACATAACCCACACATAACAGTTATAACAAAAACATGGTTGCATAATGACATCCTCGATTTTATTGTAGTTCCTGCATCCTATCAAATCATACGCCACGACCACCCTTCTCGTGGGGGCGGGGTAGCTATTGTCTTAAAAAGTTCCATTCCGCATGTTATCTTACCGGAGATACCAGACCACGAGAGCCTATTTTTGAATGTAAACTGTTGGGGTCGTAATTTCACGATACGTGCGGTGTATAGGCCTCCAAATGATCCGTCCAGCTATTTGCAAGTACTTCACGATGAATTATGTATGTATAAAGACAACCGGCTCATTCTATCTGGTGACTTTAATCTTCCCCAAATTAATTGGCTTAGCACGAAATCAGTGTTTGATGCTATTACTAACCCTCTTCTTGATGTTATGCTCATGTGTGACTTAGTTCAGACAGTTTTCGAGTACACAAGAGCTGCCCGAAATGCCCGTTCAATATTAGACCTTGTTTTTGTTAATTCAAGCACACCTGAATATAGTGTCTCTATGATGATGATGATGTATGGTGTTTTTTGGCGCAAGGGCCATTTGATGGCCAAAGAGCGCCAGTTCATGGGATAAGCAATGTGGAGAATGATTGTGATTAGCGGCTGTATAAGGGCCATAAAATTCCTCGCGGTAAGGCAGGTAAAAACATACAAGTAATAAAATCATGACCATGCCGTGAAAGGTGTGTGTGGTGTGAATAGATGACAAAAGTTGGTGATAATAAAAAACGATGGTGTATATGTATGGCATTAGCACAAGTGCCTCACTGGTTCATACCCTTGCGTCCAAGGGTCGTGAGGCAAGTGCTTTCTTGTGTAGCCACCGCAGCAAAAACATCTCTAGAGAGGTTGTGCTACGGAATGCCCGGGTATATGATATGAAAACTATGAATTTCTTTTAAAAACGCTAACACTGATTTATAACTTATTATTACGTTAAGTTTTATTGGCGCAAGGGCATCTAAGGCCAAAGAGCGCCAGTACAAGTGTTCTTTCAATTCGGTTATTAGTTTAAAAATTAAAACAAATGATTAAAACATGAATAAGTATTAAAACAAATATCTACGAACCATTTAAAACGCAGTATATTTAAAAGAATGTCACTTTGTTTAAAAAGGAATGTCACTTTGCTAAAACCTTCATTTTGTTGGCTGAAATCTGTGCTGATAAATTAGTCTGCAAGGCCCAAGACCCTCGCAGCTGAAGTCCTTGCCTGAGCAAGAACTGCGAAGGCTAAGACATACTTTTTATGCACCAGGTAGTACCTCACACTTGAGGCGCAGCTGGTGCCTAGGATGGAATGATATCATTGTTAAAAATTTCACTTTCGCAAGATAATGGAGAAGTCTCTTAAGGTCAACCACTGCATCAAGTGATAAAAACAGCGCTGGATGAAGTGGGATATGATGTCGATAGAGCTCCCTGAAATGGGTCAGTCGTGCTTGGTGAAGAGCAGGACATTGTATGAGAACATGCACAACGGTTAGACTCTCTCCACAGTGTATACATGTAGGTGGATCAGTGCCTGTCAAAAGGTGTTTATGTGTGGCATAAGTGTGGCCTATTCTGAGCCGTGTTAGAGTGACTTCAGCGAACCTGTTGAGTTTTTGGGGAACAAATTTTCGCAGCTGGGGTTTTACAAGGTGGAGTTTGTTGTCGACTTCTCTGTCCCATTCAGCTTGCCAGTGGTTGCGTAGACCTCTACGTACAACAGGTTTTAGATCTACACCCGGAACAGAGGTTATATCTATGGTTTGCCGACCAGCGGCTTCTCGTGCATTCTTGTCCACTATTTCATTGCCCACAATTCCAGAATCACCTGTAACCCAGCAAATAACAATAGAAAGTTTTAGGTTGTAGGCTGCATAGATTTCGTTAAGGAGCTTATTAAAAGTAGGGTTCTTGCTGTACTTGCCACAAGACAGGGCCCTGACAACACTTAATGAATCTGTGTACACTATAGACTTTTGTATCTTGTGTTGTTTAATATGTTGTATATTAAGCAGGATACCGTAGGCTTCCGCTGAGAAAATGCTGGTATGTCTATGCATGGTTCTGGTGTCCGAGAGCTTTTGTCCATAGGCTGCACAAGATACAGATGTTTGAGATTTTGAGCCATCAGAGAAGAACGCGGTTGAACTATATTTGTGTTCAAGGGCTAAGAAATGTTGCTCAATGAGTGCACTTGGACAGTTTTCCTTCATGATGTCTTTGAAAGACCAGTCACAAGTGACTGGAATTTGCTGCCAGGGAGGGATGTGTTCGACAAGGTCACTTTCCTCCAAGTCATTGAAAAAAATTGCAAGTTGTTTTAATGCAGGTCGTATTGCCAATGGAAATGGTGGGGCGATAGAAGGACGGTTTAGGTATAACTGGGTAGTAGACACATCGTTAATAAGTGTTTTACATGGGTGCTGCTTCAAAGACATGATCTTAACTGCATAGTTGACTCCAAGATACGTGCGCTGATAGTCAGTGGCCACTGATCTGACTCTGCATAAAGGCTTTGAATAGGGCTGGTACGGAAGGCACCAAGTGCCAGCCGGATACCTAGGTAGTATACAGGGTCCAACATTTTCAGTGCTGTCCTTGAAGCTGACTGATATACTATGCATCCATAGTCTATGCGTGACAGAACCAGGCTTCGAAACAGAGATATGAGACAGTGCCTGTCTGTCCCCCATGATTGATGCGATAAAATCTTTAAAAGGTTCATGGTCTTTAGACATTTTAACTTCAGCTGTTTTATGTGCTGGATGAAGGTGAGTTTGGAATCAAAAATTACACCGAGGAATTTTTGTTCTTTCGTGATGACTATGTTTTGTCCATTCATTAGTATGCAGGGGTCAGGATGCACACCTCGCCGTCTCGAGAACTGCACACTAGTAGTCTTGTCAGTGTTAAACTTAAAACCATTCGCGTCAGCCCATTTTGCAAGTCGGTTAACACCTAGCTGTATTTGGCGTTCGCATACAGTCAAGTTACACGATTTGAAACTGATTTGAATGTCGTCCACGTATAGAGAGTACGATATCGCAGGTGGAATAACAGAGCGAAGAGAGTTCATTTTGACTATAAACAGTGTGCAGCTTAATACTCCTCCCTGCGGCACTCCATTTTCTTGAAGAAATGTGCGCGATAACACAGTACCTATTCTTACACGGAACTTCCTTTCAGACAGGTAATCTTTTAAGATGGTAAACAACCTGCCACAAATTCCGAAAGACAGTAGATCTTGCAAGATTCCATATCGCCAGGCAGTATCATATGCCTTCTCAAGATCGAAAAAAACAGACAGACAGTATTGATTGTGCACAAACGCGTCACGTATATACGACTCGAGGAGGACAAGATTGTCGGTTGTGGATCTAGCTGTACGGAAACCATACTGGCACGGGTCTAATATGCCATTGTACTCCAAGTAATAGACCAAGCGGCGGTTAATCATTTTTTCAAACACTTTGAGTAGGCAGCTTGTGAGGGCGATAGGCCTGTAACTATTTACCGAAGAGGGATCTTTGCCCTGTTTAAGGATTGGTAGTACTATTGCCTCTTTCCAAGCAGACGGTATTTTGCCGGTACTGAAAATCTTGTTGTAAAGAGCTAAAAGGCAGTTTAGGGTTTCATCAGGGAGATTTCTGATCATTTCATAAGTAATTGTATCTGAACCAGGAGCGGAACTCCCACAGGAACCAAGGGCAAGCTTCAGTTCATATACTGTTAGTGGTTTATTGTATCCGCCTGATCGAGGCTTGTTCCGGCACAGAGGTACACTTTCAGCTATGCTTTTGTGGCGTAACTCTTAGTGGTATAGTTTTCTGAGCTTGACATTTTCTCGAAGTGTACGCCAAGAGCGTTTGCCTGTTCTTCTATTGTATCACCGCAGTCATTCACCAAAGGAAAGGGATTTGGGCCTTGTCCTTTAAGTTTATGCACCCTATTATAAACCTTGCTGACGTCTGTGTAGGAGTTTATTGAGTATATATAGCGTGTCCAGCTTTCCCGTTTGGCTATACGGCGAACACGCCTGCCATTCGCTTTGCAACTTTTAAAGGTTATCAAGTTTTCTGCTGTTGGGTAGCGAGAAAAAACCCTCCATGCTTTGTTTTGCCGTTTTTTCGCAATTTCACACTCCCGATTCCACCATGGCTTTACGTTAACCTTATCATTCCTGGACTGTGGTATGCACTTTTTTGCACAAGTAAGAACATATTCCGAAATATAGTTGGCCATCTCTTCTACTTTCAAATGGTCTACCTCTTCGAGGCATAGTGTACATAGCTCTCTGAATTTCACCCAGTTTGCAACATGAAAGTTCCACTTTTTGGGATAAGACGGCCGGTCATCCCGTTGTTTTGTTGCTAAAAGAGTTGGAAAATGGTCACTTCCATATGGATTATTAATAACTTTCCAATCTAAGTAAGGTAGGAGTGACGGTGATCCAATGGCTAAATCTATGCATGAATATGTATTGTGTGTGGTACAGAAGTATGTTGGCTCTGCCTTATTGAGCAGGCAGGCTCCGGATGCGAGAAGAAAGTTTTCTATTGCACGACCTCTCGCATCACATTTGGTATCCCCCCATAGAAAACTGTGAGCATTAAAATCTCCAATTAACACATATGGTTCTGGAAGCTGATCAATAAGCTTTTCGAACTCTGTTTTATTGAATGGTTCGTCAGGGGCTATGTAGATCGAGCAGATAGATATAAGACGGTGGAATAGAATAGCGCGAACAGCCACAACCTCAAGAGAGCTTTGTAGCACAATGTGCTGGCATGCTACGCTTCTTTGCGCAATGATGGCCACACCTCCAGAAGAGAAATGGCCACCATTTCGATCTTTACGAAAGACCACATATTGATTCAAGAAATTCACATGAGTCGACTTTAAGTGAGTTTCTTGAACACAGAACACTTTTGGCTGATAGTCATTAAGCAAGTCTTTGATATCATCTAGGTTATCAAATAGGCCTCTGGCATTCCACTGTAGTATTTGTGTGTCCATTTTAGGTGTGTTTTGTGTTCTGTGTTCAAGGATGGAAAGTTAGCTCACGGTCCCTTTCCAGGGGCCGTGACACGAGATTTTTCTTTTTTGGATCGGTCGACAGAGTCGCGCCGATCCCTAGGCGCTGGCTGCGCCCTCATGCTCAGTGTTGTGTCCATTGCCTCTTGTGAGGCGTTGGACACGCGCTCTTGCGAGCGCTGCATTTGTTTTGAGGGCCTCGCCTCAAAAGACGAGACCTTCGTGGCCCCCAGCCCGGAAGTTGGTGGGTCTTTCTTGGATGGCGGAGCAGCACTGGCTGCAACCGCCGAGGGGGCGGATGGCGTCAGTGCTGGCTCACTACGCGTGTGCCAGACAGGCGCCGGAGGCCGTCGTGGCGCTGCCCCCTGACGCGCCACTTAGGCAAAGTTGGTTTGTGGCAGGTAGGACACCTGCCTTCGTGCCTCCCTAAATGAAATGTTTTGTGTTACCTTAATCGTGACAATTTCCTTTTCTTTCTTCCAGCTTGGGCATGACCGTGAGTACGCGGCATGCTCCCCGTTACAGTTCGCACAGTGAAGAGAGTTTTCACAGGCATCTGATGTGTGTTCTTCAGCACTGCATTTGGCGCAAGTTAGGCGGCCTCGGCAGTTCTGTGAACTGTGGCAGAACCACTGGCATTTGAAACATCGGAGAGGCTTTGGTATATATGGCCTCACTTGAAGCCTGATATACCCAGCCTCAACGGAGTCGGGCAGTACACTTGAATTGAAGGTGAGTATCAGGTGCTTGGTTTGGATTTCTTTGCCATCGCGCCTCATCCTAATTCGCTTCACGTTGATGACATTCTGTTCGCTAAAACCCTCCAGGAGTTCAGCCTCCGTAAGCCCTAACAGGTCATCATCTGAAACAACGCCACGACTGGTGTTCATGGTTCGGTGTGGGGTTACTATTAATTTGGTATCTCCGAATTTCACTAGATTAGACAATTTTTCATACTGTTTCTGGTCGCGGAGCTCTAACAGGAGGTCACCACTTGCCATTCTCGATGCTTTATATCCTGGGCCAAAGATTTCCATTAAAGACTTTGATACTAGAAAAGGTGAAAGTGTTCGCACTGATTTTCCGGGTGTGTCAGCGTGGATAACATGGAATCGGGGAAAAAATACTTTCTGGTTACCAAAAAACTGGAAGACTTCATCGGTGCACCCTCTTTTTTGAGGGCGATCAGGGAGTGGGGGGAAGGAACAAGCCATAAATAATTGTTTACTTTCGGCAGCGGCGCCAGCCACCCACCATGGAGTCCTACAAGGGGACGCTGCAGGGTCTGTAAGTACAGGCCCCGCAGACGCCAGCTGTACGCCACCACTATAACCGAATATGGTGTATCCAAGATAGGATAGCCACACAGGGTTACCCCTTGCCGCCAGGAAACACGGAAGTCAATGGAAGTGAGTAGAGGACAGGAAAGATTTAAAGTGAGAGAAAAGACGAAGATGTGAGATGGAGACAGGAAAAGGCAACTGCCGATACCCCCCGGGCGGTTCAATCCGGGGGTGCCGTCTACGAGAAGCCGGGGCCAAAGGGGTGTGTTGCCTCTGCCGGGGGGCCTTAATGGTCCAATCACCCAGCGTTGGCTCAACCCCCAGGATCCCATTTTCCCCGGACACGGCAAAGCCACGCACGGCTAGGCGTGGGAGGGAGTAGAAACTCCCCCGTTAGCTCGGGTCCGTGGTGTCGCTACACACCAAACGCCTACTTGCGCAGGCGCCCCTGCGGGGACTTTCTGTTGCTGCCCCCCGTTGTTCGTGACAGCACCTTTAGGATATTCATTGTTTTCAAGCATTTATTTTTAAGATGTTTTATGTGCGGTACAAAGCTTAACATCGCATCTAAAATTATACCTAGAAACTTATGTTCTGTGTTTACGGGTAGACGCTCACCCTTAAGGACCAGTTCAGGTTTAGGGTGCAAGCCTCTTTTTCGTGGAAACAGGACACAGGTGCTTTTCTGTGGGTTCAGTTTGAACCCGTTTTCATCCGCCCATTTGGATACCTTGTTAAGGGCGGGCTGAACCTGTCGCTCACAGATCCCAAGAGAACACGATTGAAAACCTATCTGCACATCGTCGACATATGTTGAATAAAAGATATTACGTGGGATGTACAGACGAAGAGAATTCATTTTTATAATAAAGAGCGTACAGCTGAGCACCCCACCCTGTGGCACTCCGGTTTCCTGTACAAATGTTCGGGACAGAACATTGCTCACTTTAACGCAGAAGGTACGATCAGACAGATAGCTTTCAATGACACTGAACATATTACCGTGTATACCTATGTGTGAGAGGTCTCTCAATATTCCAAACCTTCAAGTAGTATCGTAGGCCTCCTCCATCTCGAGAAACACAGATAAGAAAAACTGATTATGAACAAAAGCCTCACGTATGTGAGCCTCGATACGTATAAGATGGTCGGTGGTAGATCGGCCCTCTCTAAACCCGCACTGGTATGGGTCGAGCAATTTGTTTGTTTCTAAGTAGTGGAGTAAGCGGCAATTAATCACTTTTTCAAATAGTTTGCACAGACAGCTTGTTAACGCTATAGGTCTGTAACTTGATACAGTAGAGGGATCTTTTCCCTACTTCAAAATTGGAATTATAACAGCCTCCTTCCAGGAGGAGGGGATCACACCTGAAAACTCATATTCGATTATAAAGAGAGAGGAGGGTTTCTTTAGTTTCGGAGGGTAGTTCCTTCAGCATCGCGTACATTACGTTGTCAGAACCTGGGGTAGATGTATTACAGCAGCTGAGTGCTGTTCGCAGTTCTGCTAAGCAGAATGGTGCATTATATGCCTCATTTCTTGCAGATTTTCTTTCTAACTTTAGTTTTTCTATTCGTGCCTTGTAATTCTGGAAGGATTCAGAGTAGTGTGAGGAGCTCGATATGTGTTCAAATTGTGTGCCAAGAAAGTTGGCTTGATCCTCCAAGCTTTGCCCGAGGCTATTTACTAGTGGAAGAGAATACGTTTGTTGGCCCTTAATTTTCGATACCTTATTCCACACTTCTTCCCTCATCTGTGTACAAGTTGATACTCGATATAAACTTTGTCCAGCTCTCTCGTCTAGATTGTCGACGCGTTCTCCTTGCCTGCGATTTGACCCGCTTGAAATTTTTCAGCTTTTCTGCTGTAGGGGAATCGCGAAGCAACGCCCATGCTTTGTTCTGAGTGGTCCGTGTTTTCCTGCATGCGTCGTTCCACCACAGGACTCGCCGTTTAGAAGACATGCCGCTCGTTTTGGCAATACATTTATATGCGGCATCAAGTATAAAAGCTGTAAAATACGTGACAGCGTCATCTATGGTCAGGGCAGACAGCTCAGTCAATGTCATGTGTGTAAGAGTTCTATACCCTTCCCCATCAGCTGAGTCAATCTTCCATCGAGGAACCTGCGGGGGTAGTTGATCTTTGTTCAGCGCACTCAGGATGATTGGGAAGTGGTCACTCCCATAAGGGTTTTTAAGAACGTTCCACTTAAAAACAGGTAAAAGGGACGGTGATGAAATGCTAAGATCTATAGAGGAGTACGTGTTGTTTGCAAGGCTAAAATACGTAGGCTCCTTTATATTTAAAATACATAAACTAGAAGATGAAAGAAGCTGTTCAATGAGACGTCCTCGCGAATCACAGTGAGCATCGCCCAACAGGACATTGTGTGCATTAAAATCACTTAGAACCAGAAACTGCTCTGGGAGTTCATCTATTAATGATTCCAGATCACGTCTGTGTAGCTGTTGATGCGGTGGTATGTACACAGAACATATGGTAATGAGTTTGTTAAAAAGTACAGCTCGAAGGGCCACTGCCTCAAGGGCCGCTTGGAGCTTCAAATGCTACACCTCGACTATAATGGCTACACCACTATAATGGATCGACTATAATGGCTACACCGCCAGAAGGTACGACAGGATCCTCCCGGTTTTTTTGGAAAATAATATATTGTCGTAGGAAGTACTTGTGCTTAGGAGTTAAGTGCGTTTCTCGCACACATAGCACTTTCGCGTTAAACTTGCACAGAAGTTCTTGGACGTCATCTAAATTTCCAAGTATTCCCCTTACGTTCCTCTGTATGATTTTGTCCATAGTAGAAAAAAAGGAAAAAAGTGCTGTGTGCAAAGAAGACGGGGATTAACTCATTTTACAGGGGCCTTTGTCAGGCCCTGTAATCGGCGTTCTTTCCTTTTTGGGGCGGTCGAGCGAAGCTCGCCACTCTTTCGGCGCTTCCTGCGCCATTTGGCTTGAAGTGGTCTCCATAGCCTCTTTCGAGGCACTAGACACCCGCTCTAAAGAGCGATCTGAGCGTCGCTTAGACTTCGCCTCGATGGACGAAGTCTTTGTCCCCACCGAGCTGGGGGTTGATGAAGCCCCCTTGGCCTCGTGATTGCCCTGGCTGCTGCAAGAGCTTGTAGAGGTCACTGGTGTGGACAGGCTGAATGTGGGCAGGGCAGCGCTGGCTGCTCCCGCCGCAGGGGCTTGTGGCATTGGCCTCGGCACGCTAGGCGCGGTGCGGTGCGGGCAACTGGCAAGGGCCTTTGTGGTGCCGCCCCTCGTTGCACCACTTCGGCAAAAGGTGTTTTTAGTGCTAATGATAACGAGACCCGTTGCCTTGCTTCCCTGAATGTGATATTTTCCTAAACTTTTATAGTAATTATTTCTTTTTCTCTTTTCCAGGCTGGGCACACTCTGGAGTATGCGGGGTGACTACCTTCGCAGTTTGCACAGAGGACCTCGTCATGACTACATTCATCAGCACTGTGGCCGGTTGTGCCACACTTAGCACACATCAGCTGTCCTCGGCAGCTCTGGGATGCATGACCAAATCGCTGGCATTTGAAACAACGCCTCGGGTTCAGAATGAAGGGTTGGACATGGAGTTTTACATAGCCAGTTTCGAGAGTCTCAGGTAAAGTGGTTGAGTTAAAGCTGATTATCAAGTGCTTTGTTGCTATTTCATTGTTGTTACGTCTGATTTCGATGCGCTGGACATGTATTACACCTTGATCCTTCCATCCATCAAAGAGTTCTTCACTCAGTGTCATCAAATCTTCGTGCGATACCACGCCCTTCACTGTATTCATGGTACGGTGTGCGCTCACAGAGACGGGGATGTTACCAAAGGCTACGAGGTGCGGGAGTTTGTTGTACTGTTCCTTGTCTGTTAATTCGAGAAGCAGATCTCCACTTGCCATCTTTGTGGCCTTATAACCGGTTCCAATGGTCTCTCTCAAGCACTTGGCCAAAAGGAAGGGTGAGATTGCTCTAGCTTTTGTAGATTGTTCGCAGTGGAGGACATGGTATTTTGGGAAAGTTTCTCTGTTTTTGGGCCAAAGTAGGAAAGTTGCGTCGGTGCGTACCCTTTTCGAAGCACGATCAGTTAAAGAGGGGGTCGGGGATCCCATGAGAAAATGTATATTTTTCCGTAACGGCGCCTACCACCCACCACGGAGTCCAACGAGGGGACGTGGCAGAACATGTGGGCATGTCTGCGCAACGCCAGCAGTACGCAGTTACTATAACCCAATATGGTTTACCCTAGTTTGGATAGCCACACAAGGTTAACCCTTGCCGCCAGGAAAAATTGGAAGTAAAATGAAGTGAGGAGAAGACAGGAAAGATGTAAAGTGAGAACAAAAGACGAAGATATAGGGAAAGAGAGATAGGAAAAGGCGACTGCCGAATTCCCCTGGGTGGGTCAGCCCAGAGGAGCCGTCTACGTGAAGCCGGGGCCAAAGAGGTGTGTTGCCTCTGCCGGGGGCCTTAAAGGTCCAATCACCCAGCGTCGGCTCAACCCCCAGGATCCCCTTTTCCCCGGACACGGCAAAGCCACGCACGGCTAGGCGTGGGAGAGAGTCAAAACTCCCCCGTTAGCTCGGGTCCGTGGTGTCGCTACACACCAAACGCCTACTTGCGCAGGTGCCCCTGAGGGGGACAACCGTTCGGGAGACAAACTTAGTCTTGGGGCAAAGTAACCAAATTTTGCTGTTCAGGGATTCGGATGCGTTCTGGGTTTTCAATTTCATGCATCGAGCAAGGAGCTTCTCATCCGTTAGCCGCTTATAAATGGGCAAAACAGCCAATCCATGTGCTTTTGTCAGGAGAGGTGTGTGGCGTGGTGCAGGTTCACCAAGTGCTTCAGCGCCTTGATGTTTGCACCACGAGTCTGTTCCTGCGGGGCAAAACTTGTGGCTTCCAGCATTGTCAGTAGAGCATGAGTGGAAGTACCAAGCCCATACTGCAGTGTACATATCCCGTACACTCCCCCTGTTGCTAATTACAGACCTCTACGCGCTGTTTGGTGGTTGAAAGTGGTTGTATTCAATGTGTGCGCTCGTGATTGTCGCTAACAGATCTGGACGGATAACATGGAGGCCTCGACGCGCTGTTTGGTGGTTCTCAGTGGTTGTGTACGATGTGTGCGCGCGTGTTCGTTGCTGACAGGGTTGAACGGATAACATGGCGAACTACGTCGAGACAAGTGAGCACGCTGGACTGTTATACTACGTCGAAGAAGCATGCAGGCTCAATCACGGTGAAGCGAAAACGATTTTGAGTTTAGAATGTGCAGCAAAAGCAATATACCGAGAAGCATGGAAGAAAGCAGACTCTCTTTACAAGGTGAAACGTGAACAGCACCCTTCACATCGCTGGAATGTGATGAAGAAAGAAAACTTCGTGGCCATTATATGCTATACAATGAAAAAGCCCAAGAATTGCCGAGATTTCAACCAACTCTGCCGCACTGCAGAACCTACGAAGGAAAGCTGGAATTCCTTTCTGTTCAAGAGTCTTCTGCATTTCTTAATCAGTGCGTTCAACCGTTTGCCAAACTGTGATGCTCTCGTGGTGTTTCGAGAGTCAAAAAGTTTGTTGATAGCAGCGATGAAGTACGCTTTAGTCACCAGGTTATGCCATATCAACCATGACACCCTGGTGCCTGGGACGGCCGACAATAGATGGGAAGACGGCGCGGGGTGCGTCGTCACCGGTGAAGCCAGCCTTGCACATGCCAGAACCATTGTCAACCACGAGAGCGGCCACGTCGTTGTCCTACATTTTGTTTGGTGTTGCGCAGCGGTCTGGCTACGAAGAACGAGAGAGAATTTCGTACGGTGGCTCCCTAGCGAATCCGCAGACACGACTGCATGTGGTTGACTAGCATGAAAGGAAGCGTCGGGCTAGTTTACGTCGGTGACCTTTCGGTGTTCGGCAGCCGCAGCTCGCACACGAAGCCGGAGACGTTTCTTGGTCAATGCCAGAAGACCAGAACCAGCCTGGCCCACGTCAGGTGACAAGAAGGTCTGTGTCCAAATGGGAGCCTGCTGAGACCTTCATGCATGAGCTCTGCTGGCCAACTTCTTCACTCGGTCCCGACTCGGCCACGTCTGCCTATAGCTTCGCTGTTCTCCAGTGGATCTCCTAAATCTCCGTGGAGGGACCTCATTGGACCAAAATATTCACGTGCCGCAACCGAGCGTTATCTTCATCTTCTTCTGGCTGATAGAGTGGCGCACTTTTTAAATGCGCACAATCACATCACAGCCCTCGGGAGACTATCGTTTTCCTGGGCAATGACGCTAAGATTATTCTTTATTTGTGGGGTTTAACGTCCCAAAACCACCATATGATTATGAGAGACGCCGTAGTGGAGGGCTCCGGAAATTTTGACCACCTGGGGTTCTTTAACGTGCACCCAAATCTGAGTACACGAGCCTACAACATTTCCGCCTCCATCGAAAATGCAGCCGCCGCAGCCGGGAAATGACGCTATGATGATGATGATATATGGTGTTTTTTGGCGCAAGGGCCACTTGATGGCCAAAGAGCGCCAGTTCATCTTACTAAAAAATATGGACAATGATTGTGATAAGCGGCTGTATAAGGGCCATAAAATTCCTCGCGGTAAGGCGGGTAAAAACATACAGGTAATAAAATCATGACCATGCCGTGAATGGTGTGTGTGGTGTGAATAGATGACAAAAGTTGGTGATAACAAAAAACGATGGTGTATATGTATAGCATTAGCACAAGTGCCTCACTGGCTCATACCCTTGCGTGCAAGGGCCGTGAGGCAAGTGCTTTCCTGTGTAGCCACCACAGCAAAAACCTCCCTGGAGAGGTCGTGCTACGGGATGCCCGAAATATGATATGAAAATTACGAATTTCTTTTAAAAACGCTAACAATGATTTATGACTAAAAAGCGGTTCCCTACTAACGAACATTGCAGGGTGTGAAGGTATATGTTGTCGGTAAGGTAATGGAAAATGCTGTTTTCTTATAGTTTCTAAGTGTTTACACTTATTAACACGAGAGGACGGTTAATGGTTCACCACATCTGTCACACAATGGTGGATTGCCACCAGACAAAAGATATGTGTGTGTGTGTATATGTGTCCTATCCTGAGTCTGATGATGATGAGTAGTTTTTAGTGGCGCAAGGGCCAATTGATGGCCAAAGAGCGCCATTTCAATTGACTAAAGATATGAACAATGATATGTGGCTGTAAAGGGGCCTTAAAATTCCTCGCTCTAACGCGGGTTAAAACAAGAAAGTAATAAAATCATGACAGTGGCGTGACATATGTGTGGTGATAGCTGATGGCAAAATGTCATGATAATAAAACCATGGTGAATATATAGTCACCGCAGCCACGACCACTCTATAGAGGTCGTGCTACGGATGACCTCGAAATATCGGGTAAAAGCTTTGCACTTCTTTTAAAAACGTAAAAAGTGTTTTCAGTTTAAAAAGCGGATCCCTACCGATGAGCATCCCAGGGTGTAGAGGGAGCTGCTGTCGGTAGGGCAGTAAAAAGTGCTTTTTTCTTAGAGCATCTAGCTCATTGCACTGGACGAGAATGTGGAGAACCGTAAGGGGCTCTCCACATCTCTCACAATATGGTGGATCACCGGGAGACAGAAGAAATGAATGTGTAGAATGTGTGTGTCCAGTTCTAAGCCTTGTTAGTATTACTTCCGTGTGTCGTGATTTTGATAGTGGCGGCCAATAACCTAGTTGCGGCTTAATAGCATGGAGTTTATTATCTGTTTGTTTATCCCACATGCTCTGCCAATACCCCCTGAGCTTTCGTTTTATAAAAGGTTTTAAGTCAAGTGCAGGGACTGGTGTTGATGCATTGGCAGTAGTGACATTGGCGCAAGCAGCCAGATTGTCGGCCAAAACGTTCCCTTGTATTTCACGGTGCCCTGGAACCCAGCAGACAACGACATGCTGTTTTGATGTGTAGAGTGTGCACAGAAGTTAGTAGAGTGACACCAGCACGGGGTTCTTGTGTTTTTTAGGAGTTTTCAGGGCTTTGACCACGCTTAGGGAATCTGTGTATATTACCGCCTTTTGTAATTTTATCTGTTCAATGTGTTTTACGACCGCCAGTATAGCGTAAGCTTCTCCTGTGAAAATGCTTGCATTAGGATGAAGAACGCCGGCCTCAGAAAAGCATTGGCCTATTGCTGCATATGACACAGAAGTGTTTGACTTTGACGCATCAGTAAAGAACTCAGGGCATGTGTATTTATGTCGTAGTTCTAAAAAGTATGTATGTATGTGTGCAAGTGGTGCGTGCTTTGTGACATCAACAAAAGAAACATCACAGTCTATAAGCTGCCACTGCCACGGTGGCAGATATGTTGCAGGAGCCATCAAAGTATGTTCAAGAGGCACACCTGTTTCTTCGGCCAGGCTCCTTACACGCAGTGCGTAGGGCTGCCTAAACGAAGGACGGTTCTCGAACAAGCTAGAACAAGACAAATCAATAATTGTGAAATGGGAAGGGTTTTTCTTGTCTGCCTTCACCTTCAAAAAGTACAAAAAGGACAGGGAACATCTTTGTAGGTGGAGCGACCATTCATTCGAATCCACGTACAGGCTCTCCACAGGGCTGGTGCGGAAAGCACCCGTAGAGAGGCGAATGCCTAGATGGTGGACAGGGTCGAGAATTTTCAAGGCTGATGGTGTTGCCGACTGATAGATTATAGCACCGTAATCTAGGCGTGTGCGTACGAGGCTTTTATATAAGTTAATTAAACATTTGCTGTCACTACCCCATGTAGTGCGTGACAACACTTTTAAAACATTCATGGCTCTTAAACATTTTGTTTTTAAATACTTGATGTGAGGTACAAGGGTCAACTTGTTGTCCAAGATTAGGCCTAAGAATTTATGCTCCGCATTTACAGACAGACGTTGACCGTTCAGTTCAATGTCGGGTTCTGAGTGCATTCCTCTCTTTCGGGAGAACAAGACACACGTGCTTTTTTGTGGGTTCAGTCGGAATCCGTTTTCCTCTGCCCATTTGGAGACCTTGTTTAAACCTAACTGAACCTGCCGCTCACACGTTGCCAAGTTGCATGACTTGAAGCCAAGCTGAACGTCGTCGACATATGTACAATAGAACATATTGCGGGGGATGGATAGGTGCAAGGAATTCATTTTGATAAGAAAAAGTGTACAACTAAGTACACCCCCTTGCGGCACGCCTGTTTCCTGGACAAATGTTTGGGAGAGAACACTGCCCACACGGACACGGAATGTGCGATTGGACAAGTAGCTTTCGATAATAGTAAACATCCTGCCACGCACACCAAGATTGGACAGGTCTCTTAATATTCCGAATCTCCATGTCGTATCATAGGCTTTTTCGATGTCGAGGAACACAGAAAGAAAGTATTGTTTGTGGACAAAGGCATCTCGGATCTGTGCCTCGATACGCACGAGGTGGTCAATGGTGGATCTACCCTCTCGAAACCCGCATTGGAATGGGTCGAGCAGATTGTTCGTTTCAAGGTAATGTACAAGTCTGCGATTTATCATTTTTTCAAAAAGTTTACACATGCAACTTGTAAGTGCGATTGGCCTGTAACTACTAACGGAAGATGGATCCTTGCTTTGCTTTAAAATCGGAATAATAATGGCTTCTTTCCACGCAGAAGGGATTTCACCGGAAAACCAGATAGAGTTATACAGGGAAAGCAGGGTTTTTTGTGTTTCAGAAGGCAGTTGTTTTAATATTTCGTATACTATACTGTCCGAACCTGGAGCTGATTTATTGCAAACATGTAGCGATGCTTGTAACTCGGCCAAACTGAAAGGGTTGTTGTACGACTCATGTTTAGAGGACTTTCGCTGAAGTTTCTCTTTTTCGATTTTTCTTTTGTGTCGTTGAAAAGCTGCAGTATAATGCGACGAACTAGACACCTCTTCGAAGTGGGCACCGAGGAAGTTCGCCTGGTCTTCCAAGGTGTCTCCTTGTGTGTCTACGAGAGGTAGTGAAGATGCGTGTCGTCCTGTTACCTTGCGAACCATGTTCCAGACTTTAGTTTCTTGTGTATATGAAGTGATGCCTGATAAAAACTTAAGCCAGCTTTCTCTCCTAGCCTGCCGGCGCGTTTTCCTGCCTTGGGACTTGATTTTCTTAAAACTTTCAAGATTCTCTGCCGTCGGTGAGTCCCGTAGCAATCTCCACGCTTTGTTTTGTTGTTTGCGTGCATTGCGACATTCAGTATTCCACCATGGGACACGTCGCTTGCCAGGCAGTCCAGAAGTTTGCGGGATGCATTTCATCGCAGCGTCGGTCAGAAAAGTAGAAAAGTATTGTACAGCTGCATCTATGTTTAAACCAGATAGGTCAGTCCAACTTAAGTGACTAATCTGCGAGAACTGTTCCCAATCAGCTTTGTCAGTGATCCATCTGGGGACCTGTGGGTGATATGCATTTGATATGGGTGTGCTTAGCGTTACGGGAAAGTGGTCACTTCCGTAAGGGTTATTGATGACATTCCATGTCAGTAAAGGAAGGAGGGATGGTGAAACAATGCTTAGGTCTATTGACGAGTAGGTATTGCTGGCAAGGCAGTAATATGTGGGCTCTTTCCGATTCAAAAGGCACGCGCCAGAAGTAAAAAGGAACTGTTCGATCAGGCGACCTCGAGCATCGCAGCGAGAGTCACCCCATAGATTGCTATGTGCATTGAAATCTCCAAGGAGGATATAAGGTTCTGGAAGTTTATCTATTAAGGACTGGAATTCACGTTTTTCAAGATGGTAGTGTGGAGGTATGTAGACAGAGCAGATGGTCACGAGTTTGTTCAGGAGGACTACACGAATAGCCACTGCTTCAAGAGATGTTTCGAGTGGTAGATGAGTACATGCGATCCCTTGATTTACTATAATAGCCACACCACCAGATGATGTGACGGCTTCATTCCTGTCCTTTCGAAAAATGATATACTGGCGTAGAAAATTAGTGATCTTGGGTTTTAGGTGTGTTTCTTGTACACACAGCACTTTTGGTGACTGTTTATGTAAAAGTTCTTGAATATCGTCAAGGTTTCTCAGTAGTCCTCTGACGTTCCACTGTAAAATTTGTGTCTCCATTTTTAATGTAGTTAAGTGCTGTGTGTACAGAAACGTTGCCTTAAGTTACAGGGCCTGTTGGGGCCCTGTAATACGGGTTTTCTCTTTCTTGCTTCGCTCTAAAGAACTGCGCCTTTCCTTCGGCGTGTGGGGCGCCGAAGGAGTATGGCTTGTGTCCATCACCTCTTCTGAGGTGGTGGATCGTGCCTGCTTGGCAGGCACGTTTACGGCAGTTTCGGACCTGACTGTACTTGCAGTGGTCCGTGGTCCAGCAGTCTCTGAAGTCTGCTGGGCTTTTTGAATCGGAGGCGGAGCAGTACAGACTGCTCCAGCCGGAGGCGCTTCTGGCACAACCGCAGTCACACTTGGTGTGAATCTCGCGGGTGCCGAAAGACGTGGCACGGCGCCTCGACGCGTCACGTCGGCGAAGGAAGGTTCAGAATTATTGTGTGTGAAAAAACGTTGACGTGCCTCTTGAAATGACAGGTTAAACTTTACCTTAAGTTCTAATATCTGTTTTTCTTTTTTCCATGCAGGGCATGATCGGGAGTAGGCAGCGTGATCTCCTTCACAGTTAGCGCAACAGGCTTCAGAAGTGCACCTTTCGGATACATGTTCAGCGGATGCGCACTTCGCGCACCTAGCGCGCCCTCTGCACGTTTGAGATCCGTGTCCGAAGCGCTGACACTTAAAACATCGGCGAGGATTCGGTATATAAGGTCTGACGGGAAGCTTGCAGTAACCAGTTTCAATAGAGTCGGGAAGGTTGCTTCTACCGAAGGTAACTATGATGTGCTTTGTTGGGATCTCTTTATTATCTCGCCTGATTATTATTCTTTGTACTTTCACTACATTTTGTTCTTGCCAGCCTTCGAGCAATTCACTTTCAGACAGCTCGAGGAGGTCATCATCAGATATGACACCACGCACTGTGTTCATCGACCTATGTGGGCCCACTGATATTGGGATGTTATCAAATGAAACGAGTTTTGTGAGCTTGTCGTACTGAGTCTTGTCGCGGACTTCTAGAAGGAGATCGCCATTCCCCATCTTAGTTACTTTATAGCCAGGGCCAATTGCATCTGTGAGCGTTTTCGAGACAATAAATGGTGAAATAGATCGGACTGTTTTCTTTTCATTTTGGCTGTGAATTACATGGTACTTGGGGAAGGTCTCTTTAGGCTTTGCAGTAAAGAAGCTGTCATCGGTGCGCCACCTTTTCAGGCGGCGATCAGGGAGTGCAGGAAAAGGGTTTTCCATAAGAAGCATTTTAAATTCGGCGGCGATGGTGGCCACCCACCACCGAGCCCAACAAGGGGACGCTACAAGGTTGAATAGTGAACACTTGGAGACGCCAGCCATGCATCGCCGCTATAACCGAATCTAACTACCCAAGGTTGGGTAACTACACAGGGTTAACCCTTGCCGCCAGGAAAATTGGAAGTAAATAGAAGAGAGTAGAAGACAGGACAGATAGATAGCGAGAGATAAAGACGAAGATGTAGGCAGAGAGAGATAGGAAAAGGCGACTGCCGATTTCCCCTGGGTGGGTCAGCCCAGGGGTGCCGTCTACGTGAAGCCGGGGCCAAAGGGGTGTGTTGCCTCTGCCGGGGGGCCTTAAAGGTCCAATCACCCAGCGTCGGCTCAACCCCCAGGATTCCCTTTTCCCCGGACACGGCAAAGCCACGCACGGCTAGGCGTGGGAGGGAGCCGAAACTCCCCCGTTAGCTCGGGTCCGTGGTGTCGCTACACACCAAACGCCTACTTGCGCAGGCGCCCTTGCGGGGTATCCTGAGTCTCGTTAGTATAACCTCTGTATGACGTAATTTTTACACTGGCAGCCAATGACCAAGGTGTGGCTTAATAATGTGTAGTTTGTTTTGTGTGTGTGTTTCCCACTTGCTCTGCCAGTAGTCACTGATGTTTCGTTTGAGAGACTGCTTAAGATCAAGGGCCGGGATTAATATGGGTGTAGGGCCAGTGCTTTTGTGGACGAATGCAGCAAGCTGATCCGCCCTCACATTGCCTTGGATCTCACGGTGCCCTGGCACCCAGCACACTACAACATGTTGTTTTAGTGTGTAGAGTGTGCACAAAATGCAGTAAAGTGAGACAAGGACCGGGTCTTTCGTTTTTTAAGACTGTGCAGAGCCGTTACCACACTGAGGGAGTCTGTATAAATTACTGCTTTTTGTATTTGTAGTTGTTTGAGGTGTTTAGCTGCCACAAGTATCGCGTAAGCTTCTGCTGTGAAAATACTTGTGCCTGGATGTAGAGGGCCAGCATCCGAAAAGGATGGGCCGACAGCAGCGTAGGACACAGAGGAGTTGGACTTGGAAGCATCTGTAAAGAACTCAGGACGTGTGTATTTGTGATGATGATGATATATGGTGTTTTTGGGCGCAAGGGCCATTTCATGGCCAAAGAGCGCCAGTTCATGGGACTAGGAATGTGGATGATGATTGTGATTATGATGATGATGATGGTAGATTTTAGTGGCGCAAGGGCAACTCAGGCCAAAGAGCGCCAAACACACGGTTTTTGGTCGATTTCATTATAAAAAAGTCTACTCAGGGTGGCAAGAGTAAAAGAGTAGTATATAGGACTTAAACTTAGGTGTAGTGACTATGTGTGATGGGTTTAAAACGGGCTATGCTTATGGGTTTTACAAAGTCATGCCGTGTCGTCAACAGTCCTTGTCAAGACAAGGAGTGCGTGCTGCATGACATTTGATAAAAGTCTCAGCGGTTCCCTCAGGATTGAGAGGAGGCTGAGATTAGTGAGAATATGTTATGGAATGTAGGAAGCCTACACTAGCTAAAAACTTTAACACTACTTTTGGGGGAAACAAGGGGTCGTCTCCAAGAAAAAATTGTGGATGAGGTGGAATGTGACATTTGTACAGCTTTGGAAAATGACGCAGTCTTTCTGGTTCGAGGTACGGGCAGGTAATTAGAACGTGAACGACAGACAGCTCATCACCACATTTTGCACAATGTGGTGCTGGAGAGTTGTTTAAAAGGTGTGAGTGTGTTGCATGTGTATGACCGATCCTGAGTCTGCACAGTGCAACCTCTTGGTGCCTGTTACGTTTTTCAGTCATATATCTTCCTATTCTTGGCTTTACTAAGTGCAGTTTGTTTGCATTTGCTGCGTTCCATTCTTCTTGCCATTGTCTACGCATTTGGGATGCGATGACTGGCCTCAGGTCCTCGTACGGGATGGTGTCTACGTCAACTGATGGGCGGAGTGCTGCTGACTTCGCAAGTTTGTCCGCTATCTCATTACCAGCAATGTTGCAGTGTCCCGGAATCCAGCATAGCGTGATTTTGAGCTTAGATTTGCGGGCTGACATGATGCATTTTCGAAGTGTATTAGTAACTGGGTTTTTGAGTATCTTAGTGGAGGACAGCGCAGTCACAGCACTGAGAGAATCTGTGTATATGATCGAGGCTGGCTCTCTCTCCTTTAAAATGTGCGTTACAGCTAGAAGTATGCCATAGCATTCTGCAGTAAATATACTGGTATGTTCGTTCATTGTCCTAGATTCAGAGAAAGCGGGACCGTGTGCCGCACATGCGACTGCGGAGGACTTGGAGGCATCAGTATAATATTCAGCACACCTGTATTTGGCCTGCAGGTACTTGAAGTGTTGATCGATTGCTACTGGGTGGCCATTTTTTTCCTACCTCTAGGAATGACAAATCACAATCGATAGCCTGCATTTCCCATGGCACAACAGTGTCCTTGTGAGAGGTTAGTTGAAGATTGGAGACCGGTATGTGCATATTTCCAAGGAGTGAGGCCACTCTGAGGGAATACGGTGGCGTAGCTGATGGTCGCCTCGAAAACAGGAGGGCGTTCGATGTATCCTGCAATAGCGCGCGAGCTGGGTGGTCGACATGAGAAAGCACCTTGGTGGCATACGTGACACTTGTAAACTGACGTCGCCATTCTAGTGACCACCGGTCTGTCTCAACATACAGGCTGGCTGTCGGGCTGGTTCGGAAAGCACCGCTGGCCAGCCGGAGCCCAAGGTGGTGCACTGGGTCAAGCATCTTCAATGCAGATCTTGAAGCTGACTCGTAAACTACCGAGCCGTAATCGATGCGCGATAGCACAACACTGTTGAGAAGATTGAGTAGACAGTCACGGTCTGTGCCCCATGACTGATGCGACAGAATCTTGAGCAGGTTTAAGGCTTTCGGGCACTTAAGTCGTAGCTGTTTGATATGTGTAACAAAGCTGAGGTTTTCATCAACCACAACACCTAGAAATTTGTGATCTTTTTTGGTAGTTATGGTTTGTCCATTAATTGAAATGTTGGGGGGTGGCCTTATGCCACGTAGTTTTGAGAAGAGTACGCAAACAGTCTTGTCACAGTTAAACTTAAACCCATTTTTGTCTGCCCAGCTTGACAGCTTGTTTACTGCCAACTGAATCTGACGTTCACACGTGGCTATGTTGCATGATTTGAAGCTGATCTGAATGTCATCCACATATACACAGTAGGAGATTGTTTTAGGCAGTATGGTGTTTATGGAGTTCATTTTTACGATGAATAGTGTGCAGCTAAGAACACCGCCCTGGGGGACGCCATTCTCTTGCAAAAACCACTTCGATAAGGCATTACCAACACGAACCACAAATGTACGGTCAGAAAGGTAGCTTTCAATAGTATTCAGCATATTTCCTGACACTCCAAAAGATCGCAGGTCACGGAGAATGCCATAACGCCATGTCGTGTCGTAAGCCTTTTCCAAGTCAAAAAATACAGATAGGCAGTGTTGTTTATGAATGAAGGCATCTCTGACATAGGATTCAAATGCTACCAGTTGGTCAGTTGTCGACCGACCAGACCTGAATCCAGCTTGATGACGATCAAGGAGGCCATTGTATTCAAGGTAATACATAAGGCGGCGATTCACCATTTTTTCGAACACCTTGCCCAAACAGCTGGTCAGCGCTATTGGTCTGTAACTAGCAGCAAGTGTGGCTTCTTTTCCTTGTTTAAGAATGGGTATGATAACCGCCTTTTTCCAGGTCATGGGCAGACGCCCAGAGGACCATACATTGTTGAAAAGAATGAGGATGACGTCAAGCGTTTCTTCGTGTAGGTGTTTCAGCATGCCGTAAGTAATCCTGTCCGAGCCCGCTGCTGAGCTGCCGCACTTTGCCAGTGCTGCCTTTAGTTCACCTATAGTAAAGGGGGCATTATACCCTCCTGGCGATGGCCTGTCATCACGAATAGGTTTACGTTCCTCGGCAAGTTTGTATCGCCTACAGGAGTCTGTATAATGTGAAGAGCTGAAAATATACTCGAAGTGTTGGCCTAAGGCATCTGCCTGGTGTTCCAGTGTATCACCAGCAACACTAACAAGGGGCAACGGATGAGTGCTGTACCCTTGGAGTGCTCTTACTCTGTTATACACCTTATGCGTGTCAGTGTAAGAGTTCACCGATGAGAGGAAGGATTGCCAGCTCTGTCGTTTAGATTCTCGTCGGACACGTCTACCGTTTGCTTTAGCACGCTTAAAATTCACCAAGTTTTCGACTGTAGGATACCTGCGGAATTTCGACCATGCTTTGTTTTGATTGTCACGAGCATTTTTGCACTCAGAGTTCCACCAAGGTCGTCTTTTGTTCCGTGTATTGTTAGATGTATGTGGTATAGATTGCTCTGCGGCCTGTATAATGTGCAGTGTGACCAACGCTTCAGATTCATCGATGCCTAGGGTTTCAATTGATGAGCGCGATAGTTTTGAGAGTTTTCGGAATTTCGTCCAGTTCGCACCCTGTTCTCGAAACCTGGTTACATTCACAGTCATTGTACTCGTATTTTCTTTGTATTTTACACAAACAGGAAAATGATCACTTCCATAGAGGTTATGAATTACAGCCCACTCAGTGGTTGCCAAGAGTGAAGGAGATCCGATAGCAAGATCTATTGCTGTGTATGAGTTGTGCGCTGCATTAAAATATGTTGGCTCTTTTTTGTTAAATATACAGGAGCCGGAGGACAACAGAAAGTTTTCAATTAGGGAGCCTCGAGAATCTGTTCTTCTACATCCCCATAAAGGGTGGTGCGCGTTAAAATCTCCGACCAACAGAAATGGATGCGGAAGCTGATCGATGAGTGCTTCGAATTCTTTAGTAGAAAGTTGGTAGTCTGGAGGGATGTATAGTGAACACACTGTTGTTACTCGTCCAAAAATTAGGGTTCGTATTGCCACTGCTTCTAAGCCGGTAACCAGAGTGAGGCTTTGAGACGGAACTGCTTTTTGCACCACGATAGCGACACCACCAGATAAATGTGTAGTGCCCTGTCTGTCTTTTCGGTATACCACATATCTTTTCAAAAAGCTAGTGTGTGTAGGTTTTAGGTGTGTTTCCTGTAAGCAAAGTATGTTTGGTTGGTGTTGTGCAAATATTTCATAGATGTCGTCTAAGTTCTTAAGTAAGCCTCGGCAGTTCCATTGGATGATATTTTCGGCAGCCATTTTTATGAATGAGGAAAAGAGCGTGACTTATTCATACTTCGCTGCCTCTATTAGGAGGCTTCACTGGCGGGTGTCTTTTCCCTCTGAGGCGATCTATGGAGCCCCGCCTCTTTTGGGGGGATTCCGTCAGCATCTTAGACGCTGAGGATCCTGGTGTCACTTCCATTGCCTCCGGTAGACCGGAAGGAGCTAATGGAGGTTTGTCAGAAGAGACAGGTGTCTCAGTTGTCTTTGTGGTCCCTGGGGTCTGATGAAGTTCGACCTCCGGGACGTGAGAGGTTGGCGCAGCCTGTGGCTGCTTGGTGGGGGGCAAAGATGTGCACACATCAGCACAGCTGTATTGCGTGCCCACCGTCACTAGACGCCGCCCGGCCCCCCGGCGCGCTGCGTCAGCGTACGTCCTTCCGGATAAGAGCGACACCTTCTTCCGGGCTTCAGAGAATGTGATGTTTTCCATTACTTTTGTCTGGATAATTTCCTTTTCCTTTTTGAAAATTTCACATGTCCGCGAGTACGCTGCGTGCGGCCCGTGACAGTTAGGGCACTCTGTTTGCGTGGAAGTACAGCTCTCTGTTGGGTGCTCATGATCACCACATTTTGCACATGTTTGTTTTCCGCGACAGGTATTCGACCCATGTCCATATTTCTGGCATTTGTAGCACCTTCTAGGGTTGGGTATGTAGGGGCGGACTTTGCAGTGAAGGAACGCAGCTTTCACGGATTCTGGCAGGGTGGAACGGTTGAATGTTAGTACTATATGAGGCGTCACCACTTCTTCATTGTTTCGCCTGATGGTTATCCGACGAATGGCTACTACGCCTTGCTCTCGAAAGCCTTCAAGAAGGTCAGCTTCAGTTTCTCGCATAAGATCACGTTGTGAAATGACGCCTTGAACAGTGTTAAGACTGCGGTGGGGGGTGATAGACACGTCCAGGTGGGCGAACTGCTTCTGTTTAAGGAGAGTGTTTGCATGCTGTTTCTGGCTTACTTCAACAAGAAGATCACCGGATGACAGTTTCTTTGCGTCATACTTTTTGCCTATTAGGTTAGCAAGGGTTTTAGCTATCAGGAAAACCGACAGTCCTGCAACGGAGACGTTATCTGCCAGAGAGTGTATAACCAGAAATCGTGGGAAGTGGTCACAATCGCTTCCGGTTCGTTTGGGGATTTCATCGGTGCGGTTCCTTTTCAGGGACCGATCATTGAGAGGGGGGAAAGATTTTGCCATATGGTGCATTTCATGTTCGGCGGCGATGGTGACCACCCACCACCGAGCCCAACAAGGGGACGCTACAAGGTAGAACACTTGAAGGCGCCAGTCATACATCGCCGCTATAACCAGATATAACTACCCAAGGTTGGGTAACTACACAAGGTTAACCCTAGCCGCCAGGAAGTTTGGAAGTAAACAGAAGAGAGTAGAAGACAGGACAGATAAACAGTAATAGATAAAGACGAAGATGTAGGGAGAGAGAGATAGGAAAAGGCGACTGCCGATTTCCCCTGGGTGGGTCAGCCCAGGGGTGCCGTCTACGTGAAGCCGGGGCCAAAGGAGTGTGTTGCCTCTGCCGGGGGGCCTTAAAGGTCCAATCACCCAGCGTCAGCTCAACCCCCAGGATCCCCTTTTCCCCGGACACGGCAAAGCCACGCACGGCTAGGCGTGGGAGGGAGCCGAAACTCCCCCGTTAGCTCGGGTCCGTGGTGTCGCTACACACCAAACGCCTACTTGCGCAGGCGCCCCTGCGGGGGATGATTGTGATTAACGGCTGTATAAGGGCCATAAAATTCCTCGCGGTAAGGCGGGTAAAAACATACAAGTAATAAAATCATGACCATGTCGTGAAAGGTTTGAATAGATGACAAAAGTTGGTGATAATAAAAAACGATGGTGTATATGTATGGCATTAGCACAAGTGCCTCACTGACTCATACCCTTGCGTGCAAGGGCCGTGAGGCAAGTGCTTTCCTGTGTAGCCACCGCAGCGAAAACCTCCCTGGAAAGGTCGTTCTACGGGATGCCCGGGTATATGATATGAAAATTACGAATTTCTTTTAAAAACGCTAACTATGATTTATGACTAAAAAGCGGTTCCCTACCGACGAACATTGCAGGGTGTAAAGGTATATGTTGTCGGTAGGGTAATGAAAAATGTTGTTTTCTTAGAGTTTCTAAGTGATTACACTGGATTAGTATGTGAAGGACTGTTAATGTTTCACCACATTTGTCACACAATGGTGGATCGTCACCAGACAAAAGATGTGTGTGTGTCGCGTATGTGTGTCCTATCCTGAGTCTCGTTAGTATTACCTCTGTATGACGTGATTACGATACGGGCAGCCAATGACCAAGGTGTGGCTTAATAACGTGTAGTTTGTTTTGTGTGTGTGTATCCCACTTGCTCTGCCAGTAGTCCCTGATGTTTCGTTTGAGAAACGGCTTAAGATCAAGGGCCGGGATTAATATGGGTGTAGTGGCGGTGCCCTCGTGGACGGATCCAGCAAGCTGATCCGCCATCACGTTGCCTTGAATCTCACGATGCCCTGGCACCCAGCACACTACAACATGTTGGTTGAGTGTGTAAAGTGTGCATAAAATGGAGTAAAGTGAGATGAGGACAGGGTTTTTTTGTTTTTAAGACAGTGCAGAGCCGTTACCACACTGAGAGAGTCTGTATAAATTACTGCTTTTTGTATTTGTAATTGTTTGATGTGTTTAGCTGCCACAAGTATCGCGTAAGCTTCCGCCGTGAAGATACTTGTGCCTGGATGTAGAGGGCCAGCATCCGAAAAGGAAGGGCCGACAGCAGCGTAGGACACAGAGGAGTTAGACTTAGAGGCATCTGTAAAGGACTCAGGACGTGTGTATTTGTGTTGAAGTTCCAGGAAGTATGTTCGAAGATGGGCTATAGGCGCATGTTTAGTAACTTCTAGGAAAGACACATCGCAATCTATAGTCTGCCACTGCCACGGTGGCAGGTATGCTGCAGGAGCCATTAAACTGTGTTCAAGTGACACTTAAGTTTCTTCGAGTAGACACTTCAGGCGAACTGAGAAGGGCTGCCTCATCGAAGGCCTGTTTTGAAACAGAGTTGAGCTCGACAAATCATTAATTGTAGAGTATGAGGGGTGCTTCTTGTCTGCTTTCACCTTAAGGAAATAAACAAAGGACATGTAAGTTCTCTGCAGATGAAGCGACCACTCATTTGACTCAACATAAAGGCTTTCTACGGGGCTGGTGCGAAAAGCATCCGTAGAAAGGCGGATGCCCAAATGGTGCACGGGGTCCAGCATCTTCAAGGCACTTTCAGTGGCAGACTGATAGACAACGGCCCCGTAATCTAAGCGGGTACGAATAAGGCTTCTATAGAGGTTCATGAGGCATTGCCTATCACTACCCCACGTAGTACGTGACAACACTTTTATAACATTCATGGCTTTTAAACATTTTGTTTTTAAATACTTGATGTGCGGTATGAAAGTCAACTTGTTGTCCAAGATTAAGCCTAAGAATTTATGCTCGGCTTTGACGGACAGACGTTGCCCGTTCAGCCGAATGTCAGGTTCCGAGTGCATGCCTCTCTTTCGAGAGAACAAGAGCCACTTGCTCTTTTGTGGGTTAAGTCGAAATCCATTTTCATCTGCCCATTTGGAGACCTTATTTAAACCCAGCTGAACCTGCCGCTCACACATGGCCAAGTTGCATGACTTGAAGCCAATCTAAACGTCGTCGACATAGGTACAATAGAACATCATGCGGGGAATGGACAAGTGCAAAGAATTCATTTTGATGATAAAATTGTGCAACTAAGCACACCACCTTGTGGCACGCCTGTTTCCTGGACAAATGTTTGGCAGAGCACACTGCCTAGACGGACACGGAATGTCCGGTTTGACAGGTAACTTTCGATTATATGAAACATTCTTCCGCGCACACCAAGGTGGGACAGGTCTCTTAGAATTCCGAAACGCCATGTTGTATCATACGCCTTTTCGATATCGAGGAACACAGAGAGAAAATATTGTTTATGAACAAAGGCGTCTCTGATCTGTGCCTCGATACGAACAAGGTGGTCTGTGGTGGATCTACTTTCTCGAAACCCGCACTGAAATGGGTCGAGCAAATTGTTTGTTTCAAGGATATGTACAAGTCGGCAGTTTATCATTTTTTCGAATACTTTGCACAAGCAACTTGTAAGTGCAATAGGCCTATAACTTGAAGCTAAAGAAGGGTCCTTGCCCTCTTTCAAAATGGGAATAATAATAGCCTCTTTCCAGGAGGTAGGGATAGTGCCAGAAAACCAGATAGCATTGTACAAACAAAGTAAGGGTTTTCGTGTTTCGGCTGGTAGGTTTTTTAACATTTCATACACCACACGGTCAGAACCTGGGGCAGAAGTACTGCAGGAGTTTAGAGATGTTCGGAGCTCCGCTAGAATGAAAGCTTGGTTATATGCCTCGTATCTAGTGGATTTGTGTTCGAGTTTCTGTTTTTCTATTCTTGTTCTGTATTTTTGGAAAGTGTCAGTATAGTGGGACGAGCTGGATGCATGTTCAAAATGTGCCCCGAGGAAGTTTGCCTGATCTTCCAAGGTATCACCTTGAGTGTTTACGAGTGGGAGTGAGTGTACTTTACTTTCTGCTACCCTTCGAACCATGTTCCAGACTTTGGCCTCTTGTGTATATGAATTTATCTCTGATAAAAACTTGTGCCAACTTTCTCTTCTGGCCTGCCGACGCGTTCTCCTGCCTCGAGATTTTATTTTCTTAAAGGCTCTCAAGGTTTTCCGCTGTCGGCGAGTTCCGCAGCAACCTCCATGCCCTGTTCTGTTCCTTTCGCGCATTACGACACTCTGTGTTCCACCATGAGACGTGTCGTTTGCCGGGCATTCCAGATGTTTGCGGTATGCACTTGGCTGCTGCGTCAGTTAGAAAAGCTGTGAAATACTGCACAGCTTCATCTATGTTTAACCTACATATGTCTGTCCAACTCAAATGTGTAGTGTTATGGAACTGTTCCCAGTCTGCTTTGTTTATCAGCCATTTGGGAACGTGTAGAGGACCTTCATATGTTGTTTGTGAACTCAACACTACAGGAAAATGGTCACTACCATAAAGATTATTTATGATTTTCCATTTGAGTAGGGGTAGGAGTGAAGGTGATACGATGCTGAGGTCGATAGACGAGTAAGTTTTGTTGGCAACGCTATAGTACGTTGGCTCTTTCCTATTCAACAAACAGGCACCGGAAGAGAAGAGAAATTGTTCAATGAGACGACCTCGTGCATCAGATCGAGAATCACCCCACAGTCCACTATGTACATTTAGGTCCCCAAGAAGCAAATAGGGTTCAGGCAGTTCATCTATTAAAGACTGAAATTCACGTCTTTCAAGGCGGTGGTGGGGAGGTACATACAAAGAGCAGATGGTGACGAGTTTGTTTAAAAGTACCGCTCGAACGGCCACAGCCTCAAGGGATGTCTGGAGTAGTAAATGTGTACACGCTACTCCTTGGTTAATAATAATGGCTACGCCACCGGATGACGCCACAGCATCATCTCGGTCCTTTCGGTATATGACGTAAGCACGTAAAAAATTTGTATTGGAGGATTTGAGATGTGTTTCCTGTACACACAGCACTTGAGGTGAGTGTTTGTATAAAAGCTCTTGGACGTCGTCGAGGTTTTTAAGCAGGCCTCTGACGTTCCAATGTATAATTTGTGTTTCCATATCGAAAGTAAAGTAGTGCTGTGTGTACGTTAAGGGAGGGACTTGTTTAAGCTGAAAGGTCGAGCTCAAGTAGCAGGGCTATTATCAGGCCCTGTTATAAGCTTTTTGGTTTTCTTGGCGCGCTCCAGAGAGCCGCGCCGCTCTTTTGGCACCAGGGGTGCCGCCGTATCCATTGCCTCCTCTGAGGCACTGGATGCCCGCTCATGCGAGCTGGTTTTTTGAAGCTAGGGCCTCGCCTGGCGAGGTGAAGCCTTGAGACCTGAGGACCCTGGAGTCCCTGGTCTCTGTTCAATAGTAGGCGGAATAGACTCAACTACTGCCGCCTTGGGGGCAGGCGCCACAACCAATGGCTCGCTCTGCGCAGGCCGAAGGAGTGGCGAGGGCTGGTGCGACACTGCCCCCTGGCGCGCCGCATCAGCATATGTGGGGCCATAATATGGCGAGACTCTTTTTCTTGCTTCTTTAAATGTAAAGTTTTCTTTTATCTTTAAAGTGATGATCTCTTTTTCTTTTTTCCAGAAAGAACAAGAACGTGAGTACGCGGCATGATTACCGCCACAGTTCGTTCACACAGTGTGCAGGTGCTTGGCAGTTGTCAGACGCATGGCCCACGACTCCACACAGAGCACAAGTTTTCTGGCCACGACAGCTTTGCGAACCGTGGCCATATCTCTGACACTGGAAGCAATGGTGGGGGTTGGGGATATATGGCCTCACAGATGTCTTTGTATACCCAGTCTGAATTGTTACATGCAAATCGCTCGAAGCAAAGGTCAGTACTAAGTGCTTTGTTGGTATTTCCTTTTGATCTCTTCTTATCTTAATACGCTGTACGTTTGTCACGTTCTCGCTCTTCCATCCTTCAAGAAGTTCAGCCTCGGTAAGGTCAAGCAAATCTGCGTCCGATACGACCCCGCGAGATGAGTTCATAGACCTGTGTGGCGTAATGCTGATGGGTGTGTCTCCAAACCTTGTGAGGGTGTTCAGTTTATCGAATTGGTCTTTGTCACGTATTTCAAGGAGTAGATCTCCACTGGCCATTTTGGTAACCTTGTACCCGGCACCGAGAGTTTCGGTTAAGGACCTAGCCACTACGAAGGGGGATACTGTTCTGGCTTGCTTGTTAGTTTTTTTCGCAGTGTATAACGTGGAAATTGGTAGCAGCAGCGGTTGCGGTCGCAAACAAGTCGCTAATCTACTGCTACTTTCGTCACAGGTTGGACAGTATATGCGGAACTGTCTACGAGCCGAAGCAAGGAAAGGATATCGCCTCTGCACGTGTATCGCCAGCGGACCGTTTCGTCACGACAATGATTGGTGTGCTGCGTCTGCCCTCTACCGGCCAAGTTCCCGCATATAAGCAAGCATCGCTGGCGCCGAGTCACAATTGGCAGCAGCGGTTGCGGTCGCAAACAAGTCGCTAATCTACTGCTACTTTCGTCACAGGTTGGACAGTATATGCGGAACTGTCTACGAGCCGAAGCAAGGAAAGGATATCGCCTCTGCACGTGTATCGCCAGCGGACCGTTTCGTCACGACAGTGATTGGTGTGCTGCGTCTGCCCTCTACCGGCCAAGTTCCCGCATATAAGCAAGCATCGCTGGCGCCGAGTCACAATTGGCAGCAGCGGTTGCGGTCGCAAACAAGTCGCTAATCTACTGCTACTTTCGTCACAGGTTGGTCTTATTTCTCCACCCAACCATACTTCTTTTGTTCCGTGAATACCGTTGCCGCTGCTGCCCAATCGTGTGCTGTTGTACAGAATGCCGACGAACGCTGAATTGGCAAAAGAAATTGAGTGTTTACGCACTGAGGTCGCGGCGATGCGTGACAGCCTTAGTATGTTCAACGAGCTTGTCGAGAGTGTTAAGAAGCAGAATTCCGACCTCGCTACTGAAAACAAGGCTTTGAAAGATGAAAATAAGCAACTGACACGAAGGGTTTCTGAACTTGAACAGTACTCCCGACTAAATAATGTAGAAATAAAAGGCGTCCCTGCAACAAAAGGTGAAAGCTGTCTGGCAGTTGTTCAGTCCATGGGTGATGCTGTAGGGTGTAAGATTGCACCTGAGGATCTTGATACTGTGCATCGTGTGCCAGCCAAAAAAGACACGAACATTATCGCGCGCTTCTGCTCCCGAGAAAAAAAGACTGAGTTCTTGAAAAAGTACGCAAGGCCCGCTTGACGACTGCGGCCCTTGGGTTTTCCCAAAACAATCAGAAGCCCTTATATGCAAATGATCATCTTACACAAGAAAGGAAACGGCTGTTCGCACAGGCACTTGAACTGAAAAAAGCTAAAGGCTGGAAACATCTCTGGACTGATCACTGCATGATTAAGGCCAGAAGGACGGACGACAGCCGCGTCTACCGTATCTCTAGTGCGGGTGACCTTGCTGTGTTGGCCTAGCCTACCAGTATTGCTATTTACTGCTTCGTATTTTAAACCTACGCAACAATGTTTTCTTGTCAAGCTCTGAAAAAACATTTCAGTGATAAAAACCCAAAACTATCACTGATACATTTGAATATTCGCAGCCTACGTAAAAACTACAACAGTCTCATTGCATTTCTTTCTTTAATTAATCACAATTTCTCATTTATTTGTTTGTCTGAGACGTGGTTGTCGCCGGACGACAGAAACTTGTATGCGCTATCAGGATACAATGCAGAGTACTGCTATCGTGCTACACCACGGGGCGGTGGATCCGCCGTTTTTATTAAATCGTCATTGTCATACAAACGCCGCAATGACCTTGCGTTTTCTAATACGTTCTGTGAATCTGTGTGGATAGAATTTGACAAGAGTGTTTTCTCAGTCGATGGCCGGAACACAGTATTAGGGTGCATTTATCGTTCGCCAGCATCTTCACAGTCTGAGTTCTGTTTTCAGTTCGATAAGTTGTTGCACACTATTACGAACGAAAACAAAAATATCATCATCTGCGGAGACATCAACGTCAACATTATCAACCCTACTAATCAGTCATGTTCTGATTATCTCGGGTGTTTACATGGCTACGGTTTTGAATCTTTAATAACCACTCCCACCAGATGTGACATAGCAGGATCTAATACGTTAATTGACCACATATTAACCAATTTTGCTACAGACAATACAGAAGGAGTCATTGAGCACAGCATAACGGATCATTACCCTATATTCCTGACTTTGGGCACAGAAAATTACAAGTGTAAGGAAAACAAAGAGAGGATATCTTTTAATTCCCAAAAATTCGTATCTATGGTACAATCAATTGACTGGACCGTCATAATAAGTGAATCCTGCGCTGAAAAGGCTTATCAGCTATTTTTGACTACAGTTACACAATGCATTAACGAATGCACGACGGTACATATCACAGCTCGTCATTTTAGTAATCCCAGAAAACCTTGGGTTACAAGGGCGCTACTTCGATGTATCTTGAAGAAAAACCAACTTCACAAAAGAGTGACTTGTGAGCCATTTAACTCTGAACTTAAAATTCGTTTCAAGAAATATTCCAACACGCTTGCAGCCGCACTTAAATGTGCAAAACGAGAATACTTTCAGAAAAAAATTTTGGATAATGGCAATGATACGAGGCGCAACTGGCAGGTCATAAACGAATTCTTAAATAATAAATGTCGTGAGCAGATAACAAAAATTAGAACTGAAGCAGAAACATACAGCCATCCAACTGATATCGCCAATGCGTTCAGTGAGTATTTTAGCAGTACCTGTGAATCTCTGAGAAATCCCCCATTACCAACATTACCTCGCCAGCCTTATTTTTTCTTCTTGCGACCAACGAGTGCAGAGGAAGTTCTTCGTGTTATAACTTCGCTCAGGTCCACGGGACCTGGTCTTGACTCTATTCATCCATCCCACATCAAGTTAGTCTCTAGTGAGCTATCTCCTGTCATTGCAGATATTGTTAACAAGATGTTTAAAGCAGGCATATTTCCCGATTCCCTAAAAGTTGGTAGAATAACACCTGTTCACAAAAAAGGTGATCGCGAACTTCTGAGTAATTATAGGCCCATTTGTATTCTTCCATTTTTCAGCAAAATAATCGAGCGTCTTATGCATACAAGATTAATATCCTACCTGACAAAGTTTAATCTGTTGACATCTAAACAGTACGGCTTTCGGCCTGGCTATTCCACTGAGCTTGCGCTTCTAACCCTCACCGATAAAATAAAAGGGGCAATCGACCAAGGCTTCGTAGTTGGTGGCGTATTCATAGATTTAACGAAAGCTTTTGACACAATTAATCACAAAACTCTTATACATAAACTTGAATCGTATGGCATAACTGGCCCTGCACTTCAATTTATATCTAGTTATCTCTGCAATCGCACTCAAGTTGTTCAGATTGACGGTAAAGTTTCAGCAGCTAAGAAAGTAAATCAAGGTGTTCCTCAGGGCTCGATCCTTGGCCCGCTGCTCTTTTTGCTATTTATTAATGATCTACCTAATGTTTTGACCGCTACAGATTGTATCTTATATGCAGATGACACGACCATTTTTACTTATGCTAACAATGTCGATGAGCTACAACGAAACATTAACGTGGATCTACATAATATAAGTTCCTGGTGTCGAATGAACATGTTAAGAATTAATCCATCAAAAACCGTTTTTATAGTTTTTCATTCCTTCCCGACTGTACTTTCAAAATCTATATCTGTGCGTCTGGACGATAATTTAATTCCCATGTCCGACAGTACAACGTTTCTCGGTGTAGTTCTTGACCGGCATATGAAATTCAATCTTCATGCGCAATCACTCATTCGCAAGATAACCTTTGGAATACGCGCCATAATCAAAACTCGTTCATATTTTCAGCCACACATAATCCACTCCCTTTATCACGCACATATTCACAGCCATTTATCTTATTGCATATCAGCCTGGGGTAACACATATTTGACCCACCTCAACCAACTACAACGCCTACAGAATCAAGCACTTCGACTCATGACTTTCAGCCATTTCTTAACCAATGCAACGCCACTTTATCAGAATTTAAATATACATCCTCTTTATCACCTCTTTCAGCTGAAGTTATCAGTTGTGATGTATAGGCTTTTTCGCGGTAATGTGCATATAGATGGCATTGTCTTGGAAGGCCTTGTAAATAATAATATTACTAGGTTTTCTAAGCTTGATAACCGCCTTCTGCCTAAAGTTCGCACAAACTACGGCAAGTTCACTACCACATTTACGGGAATCAAGCTGTGGAATTCCCTTCCTTACGTAATAAAATCATCAACCACAGAACATGCATTCAAAAACCAAGTAAAGAAATATTTTTTGCAACAGTTGTCTTCATCTTAGCAACTGCTTTTTAATGTAGTGATAACAATTGCTACATGTTATATTGTCCTTACGTTTTGTATTATAACTTGCGCTTGTTTGTTCTTCAGAGTTTTCTTTTTTGCCTTGCTAAACATATATGTATTTTCTACTTTCGTTTTTTCGCACTGTGCTTTTTTTTTCTTACTGAAGATACCGTAACAACTGAATGTTGTATATTTTGTTTCTTCTCCCGTTAACATCATGTATGGGAGCCCCCCTGACAGTTTCCAACTTTGGGGCTCCTTGTGTGTATTACCAATCCTGTACACACTTTTCTGTAAACTGACATCGTTGTTGAATAAACTTGAAACTTGAAACTTGAAATGAGGAAAGGTTTGTTTTGGCCGGATCAAAAAATTGATATCTTCGGTGCATACCCGCTTTGAGGAGGCACGATCACTAAGTAAAGGAAATGCTTTGTGCATGCAAATTGGAAGTTGTTCAGTAGCGTTGGCGGCCACCCACCACGGAGCGCAACGAGGGGACGCTGCAAGTTTACGGATGCTGAAACCTGCAGACGCCAGCCGTACAACGCCACTATAACCCAATGCGCCTAGACCAAGGTAGGCTATTTGCACAGGGTTAACCCTAGCCGCCAGGAAGTTTGGCAGTAAACGGAAGAGAGTAGAAGACAGGACAGGTAAATAGTAGGAGATATAGACGAAGATGTAGGGAGAGAGGGATAGGAAAAGGCGACTGCCGATTTCCCCTGGGTGGGTCAGCCCAGGGGTGCCGTCTACGTGAAGCCGGGGCCAAAGGGGTATGTTGCCTCTGCCGGGGGGCCTTAAAGGTCCAATCACCCAGCGTCAGCTCAATCCCCAGGATCCCCTTTTCCTCGGACACGGCAAAGCCACGCACGGCTAGGCGGGGGAGGGAGTAGAAACTCCCCGGTTAGCTCGGGTCCGTGGTGTCGCTACACACCAAATGCCTGCTTTAACAGGCGCCCCTGCGGGGACAGAGGCTTAGTTGAGAACTTGGTAGAATGTAATGCAAAAAATTGCATGGTGCCTTTCAAAAAAAACGCTAGTGTTGCTGGAAGAACCTTTAGTTTAGCTACTGGTAAAATCACTTGAAATCCTACCTCAAACCTGTTTTACAAAAGCGAAAATCCTCTATTTAATGTTTGCTTGCATTTTATAGAAGTTGTATTTTTGTGTTGCTGCTTCAATTTCAAAGTGATGTCACTAAAGACAGAAGTATGTAGGAATAACAGCAGAGCAAAACTTGCAGCATATATAAGGCTGTATGTTGTCAACCACCACGTCTGTTCAACAGACACATTCTCTGTTGCACTGTCTCCTTCGCAATGAAAAGCACTACCACAATCTTGGCACACTCACATGCAGCTGATTTGCAGCGACATTAGTCAAGTTGGTTGGTTCGTCAAACTTTAGTCAAGTGAAAATATTTTTTAATGAAATATGGGCAGACTTTTGTACGAAACCACAGGTAAATTTTTATCCTTCCTTTCATTCATAAAAAAATTGAAGAGCTATTTCATGCTTCATTAATGCACTACTGGAACAAATTTTACCTTTCCTCAACTCAGTGCCTAGGATTTTACCAAGAACATTCCACTGCAATGGCCCCAATTACTCTAACAGAGAAAATGACACCAGTTACTCTAACAGAGAAAGCTGAACACCAATTCACAGAAGTTTGATTGTAGATTTGCATTCATCAACTTGATGAAGGCCTTCAACACCATAAACCATTGGTCACGACTTGATAAACTTTAATCTTTAAGTCTATCTCACCTGCCCGAAGAAAGCTTCTCCCAATGATCTCCAATGCATTATCTGCTGCTCGACACAGTTACGTTCAGTCCCACAAATTCATTCATTTGCATGCTCAAACCAAACTTGCTGGCATCCTCAGCTGCACTTTTCATCTATCACTATCTATTTCAATGCTTCAGCTGACCATTGGTTACATGTACTTCTCATGACCTGACCGGCTGAGATTTCTTGGTCAGACCAAGTAGTAGTATCATTTCTTAAAACACAAAAAAAGGCCAAAGACAAAAGGTGCCTTCTTCGTCCCACAAAGGCCTCTGTAATTAAACTTGGCAGTAGATTTGCACACAACCGCACACATAAAAGTTTGACACATCACGTAACCACATGTGGGCTCACAGTAGTTTTACAGTCAAGACAAGCAACAGATGCACACTTACGGCTGATGACACAACCATCTATACATTGTGCAATTCAGCAGCCACGCTTTAGAGTAGCTATAAAGGTGCAGTGAAGGCAAATACTAATTTGGCGTGCATTGTTGAGATAGCATTGCACAAACCTGTTTGTAACTGCGTGTTCTGTCCCATAACTGCGACTGCCACCAGGGGGCCCGAGTTAGGCGAGCCGCTCCACAACAGCTCAATCTTCGGACATCTAAATCTCCGTCGAACCTGTGAGTAACCCTCTAAATTTGCTCGCATGGTTTTATGAGGCTTCGGAGCACTTCGAGGGACACGGAATAGGCACCCAAACCAGTTACAACTCGAGAAATCAACGACTAATACTTCGGTTCCGGAACCTCGCCGCTACCATCTTAGCTTGAATCTGCGGGGAAAAAACGTTTTTTTTTTCACAGAAAATCAACTTTGTTTACAATGCGTATCCGCCACTATGGGGGCTGCCATCTTGACTGGGAACTCTAGCGCCCGCTCCCTGGAATTCAAAAATTGAGTCAAAAGGCAAAAGATCCCAACAAATATCTGTAACATTATCTAATCACGCTGAACAAGGATTTCTGGTTCTGAGCTGAATCTAACCAGTATTTGACTGCCGAAAACAAACGAACAAGCAATTTTTCCTCACTATATCACCATATAGGGATCGCCATCTTGTGTGGGACTCAGCCACTTTGTGGACGAGTCATATCTCGGCTTCTATACACTCCAGGACGACAAGTCAGGTCTCAATCAATTCGTTAAAATGCGGAGATAGTCGTAGAAAAAACCGCGAGCGCCCAATTCAACTGAGCACCAAAAAGCTACTTATTCAGAAGACACCTTCAATGTCGCCGGACTACTCTCGCTGTTCGAGCTAAATTTGGCGGAACAGTTTCCACAGTGAGATAAGCTCACCGGAACCGCTCCTCCACATTTTAGTCGATAAACACAGGATATTCAAACCAAAAAAACCTCAAAGGAAGCTCGTCAGGGACCCTACAGCTCAGGAAGATGCCGCACTCACAATCAAGCTCCTCTTCGTAGCAGACAAACCCACGTCACAAGTGTACGAACGAGTGGATGAATCAGCAGACAACTGCTTCCTCTCAACGGGCAACTCCTCATCAGAAGACAGCTGCCGATGAACGCAGGAAAGGAAAAGCAACCAAGAAGTCGAAATCCAAGGAGAATAAGCAAGAACACTCAGAAAATCTGACACAGTGCAGGGTCAAACGAAGGATTCTATCCACAATGAAAACTATCCCAGGGTTCGGCACAGATGAGGAAGAGGATTTGATTGATATGTGCGGTTTAACGTCCCAAAACCACCATATGATTATGAGAGACGCCGTAGTGGAGGGCTCCGGAAATTTCGACCACCTGGGGTTCTTTAACGTGCACCCAAATCTGAGCACACGGGCCTACACCATTTCCGTCTCCATTGGAAATGCAGCCGCCACAGCCGGGATTCGAACCCGCGACCTGCGGGTCAGCAGCCGAGTACCTTAGCCACTAGACCACCGCGGTGGGGCAGATGAGGAAGAGGACAACGAGGATAAGGCAAGAGAGCCCTCATCAGCACAGGTGAATCAAGAACAGAAAGACTCATGGGACGACCCTTCAGACAACGAAGGTCAACGACAGGAGAAACCGAAAGACTCATAGGACGACCCTTCAGACAACGAAGGTCAGCGATATGAAGAAGACCTGCAACATCACCAGCTTTAAAGGAAGACCACCAAAGGGTACCCTCCACTCCACCAGGAGGAGAAACAAGACTACCCTACTCACCAGAAATGCCAAGGCAGACAAGGCCATCATGAAAGCCCTTATAAAAATTGCTACAAGCACAGGACAAGAAGGAGTGGCAACACAGATAGATACCATCATCTCTGAACAGTCTAGGTTAGTTTTAAAGGTTGTAGTTCGGCGTGTGTGGTTAGGTTAGTTTTCAAGAGCTTTAGGAGTGTGGTTAGATTTGTTTAGGTTCGGTTGGGTTAGGTTAGTAAGCTGAAGAAAATAATTATTGAACAATTTCAAAAAATTGCCTACCAAAAAGGAAAGACCTCCGAGTTGGAGAAAACAACATCAAAAAACGAGCGTTAAGAAAAGGAAAAAGAAACAGAGCTTCAACCTCCAGTCGAGGCAGAAAAACGGAAATCCTACGCACTGGTTCCGACTTCCGAAACTATGGGCAAATGGAAGATGGCAGAACTCAAAGAAGAAGATTAACACCACTGATGAGGGCCTCGCTGATGCTACCATGAGGGAAGGCAGACAGGGGATAATCCTCACCATGGCTTCAAAGGAATCATCTGGCAAGCTCGAGAGGATTCTTCGAGCAAGAAACAAATTCCAACAGCTAAAAGTGAACAAACCAAAACGGAACAGGTTCAACATCAAGATAATTGGGGTAGATAAGGAGTTCACAAACGACGCCCTCCGGGAACGAATAGAGCAAGATGGTCTTGCGTGCAATCCTGAAGACATTCTGGTCAGGAAATCATGGTAGGGCAAACAAGGAACAACTGTGTTCCTCGTCCTTAACAAGGCAGGACTAACGGCACTCAAGGAAAGGAAGCATATTGATATCGGTTGGAGTAGATGTCCTTGGTTTGACCACATTTCGCTTCTTCGCTGTTCAAGATGTGCACAATACGGGTGTACACACTTCGACTGTTAGGGCCCAATCCGCTGCACCAACTGCGGCTGAGGGGGCCATAGGCAGAATAAATGCCACGAGGAAGCATTCTTCAAAGCCTGTGGGGGAGAGGGACTATCCAGGCGACAAAGATCATTCAATGATGTCTTGCCAATGCCCCGTTTACCAAGACAGCATGGAATTCGAAAAGAGGAAAATTCTGACTCGACTAGACTAGCGCACTAGGTATCAACCTAACTTATTATTCCCTTTACATACCCTACAACAATTTTTCTACAATACAACATGGCCCACACAAAGAACGAAACACCATCCCTCTCAGAAATACAAATAATTCAGGCAAACTTAGGCAGGGCATTCAAAGCAAATCAGGCAATTCAAAATTTTCGACAAGAAGAAGAATTCGACATATCTGTACTTCAAGAACCGTATTCGCTCAACAACACAGTCATAGGATTTCCACTAAGCATAAAGTCATAGCCAACAACAAAGACCGAAAAACAGCAATCATAAAACACAAAGAAAACATAACCGCTTTCCCTATTATCATAGAACGAAAACTAATAGCAACCAAGCTAAAAAATGTCAAAAAGAATTGTTAATTATCAACTGCTACTGTCCTCCGAACGAAGACATAGAACCGGCAATGTCAGCAATAAAAAAATTTACAAAAATTTCCAGACATTAAAACAATAATAATGGGCGACTTCAACTCAAATCATCGAATTTGGGGAAGCACGGAGACTGATAAGAAAGGCGAAAAAGTTTTAGAATTCTTAGTTTTACACAACCTGACATTATTAAATGTAAAAGAGTCACTCCCCCTGTTGCTAATTGCAGACCTCTACGCACTGTTTGGTGGTTGAAAGTGGTTGTATTCAATGTGTGCGGTCGTGATTGTTGCTAACAGACCTGGACGGATAACATGGAGGCCTCGACGCGCTGTTTGGTGGTTCTCAGTGGTTGTGCACGATGTATGCGCACGTGTTCGTTGCTGACAGGGCTGAACGAATAACTTGGCGAACTACGTCGAGACAACTGAGCACGCTGGACTGTTATGCTACGTCGAAGAAGCATGCAGAATCAATCACGGTGAAGCGAAAATGATTTTGAGTTTAGAATGTGCAGCAAAAGCGATATACCGAGAAGCATGGAAGAAGGCAGACTTTCTTTACAAGGTGAAACGTGAACAGCACCCTTCACATCGCTGGAATGTGATGAAGAAAGAAAACTTCGTGGCCATTAAATACTATACACTGGAAAAGCCCGAAGATTTGCCGAGATTTCAACCAACTCTGCCGCACTGCCGAACCTACGAAGGAAAGCTGGAATTCCTTTCCGTTCAAGAGTCTTCTGCATTTCTTAATCAGTGCGTTCAACCGGTTGCCAAACTGCGATGCTCCCGTGGCCTTTCGAGGGGTCGAGAAGTTTGTTTACACCAGCGATAAAGTACGCTTTAGTCACCAGGTTATGCCATACCAACCATGACACCCTGGTGCCTGGGACGGCCAACAATCGATGGGAAGACGGCGCGGGGTGCGTCGTCACCCGCGAAGCCAGCCTTGCACATGCCGGAGCCATTGTCAACCACGAGAGCGGCTTGCCGTCCCACATTTTGTTTGGTATTGCGCAGCGGTCTGGCTACGAAGAACGAGAGAATTTCGTACGGTGGCTCCCTAGCGAATCCGCAGATACGACTGCCAACGTGGTTGACTAGCATGGAAGGAAGCGTCGGGCAAGTTGATGTCGGTGACCTTTCGGTGTTCGGCAGCCGCAGCTCGCACACGAAGCCGGAGACGTTTCTTGGTCAATGCCAGAAGACCAGAACCAGCCTGGCCCACGTCAGGTGACGAGAAGAAGGTCTGTGTCCAAATGGGAGCCCGCTGAGACCTTGATGCATGAGCTCTGCTGGCCACCTTCTTCACTTCGTCCCGACTCGGCCACGTCTGCCTATAGCTTCGCTGTTCTCCAGTGGCTCTTTTAAATCTCCGTGGAGGGAACTCATTGGACCAAAATATTCCCGCCCACACGTGCCGCAACCGAGCGTTATCTTCATCTTCTTCTGGCTGATAGAGTGGCGCACTTTTTAAATGCGCACAATCACATCACAGCCCTCGGGAGTCTATCGTTTTCCTGGGCAATGACGTTATGAACAGGATTCACTGCTCACCCGAATTCGCAGCGTCTGAGGTTATTGCTAGCATCACCCTATGCAGCTGCTGGACAGGGAACCTAAGTGCTTTCTGCAAGCACCAAGCTGTTGTGCAGAAAGCCTTTGGGGGGCCTTTTACAAACAATGCAGTGCTCAGACTAGAAGACTGCCTGTCACTTGGTGAGATGGCGGCAGGTGACCAATGCCCCAGCCTTCAGTACTTCATGCCGATGAGCCCGCAAGAGCCCCTTCCGTTGTCTGCCCCACAATGCCCAGTGCATCCGGACGAAGTGGAAATGGAGGATGGCTAGAGCTGCGCCAAAGTAGCGACTCCACCACTAGTGCTCCTTCTTCTGCAAAGGCTGTCAGCCAAGGTACATATCAGACAGCAATCGCAGTTTGTGGACAGCACAATGTTCCACAATCAACTTTACTTGAACTCGGCATAATGTGAAGAATTGTGTGAATCCTAACAGTACCTTATATGTACACGCATGTCTATTTAGTGGGACCTGCACAACACATGCGCTACGCTGCTGTCTCAATGCGCCAACTTTTATGCAGCAAATTGTGTTCTATACTTCATGTTTATGACATGTATTCATGGTATGATAACAGTGTTGCACTTCTGTGCAAGTCACCCTCTTGAACAAACAAAATTGCACTTGTATACATACTAGTAGCTCTCATAATGTCAGATAAGCAAGGAACAGGGCTTCTGATAATTTGGTGCACAAATTAAGCACAACCTATTTTTTATGAAGTAAATATGATGTACTCTAAAGATTGTCGAATGCTTGCATTACAAGCAAATTACACTGAAACTTTTTTTAGGAACTAGCAGAGGTGCAAGAATAGTTTCTCATCGAGCTCCAACAGATTGCTTCCCTAACTACCAGCAGCTCATCCAGTGACCAGTTGTTGAAAGATGCAATTTCCCATCTGAAGAACATCAAAACTAGGAGTGGTGCTGACGCACTACTTCTATTGATAAAGCATGCTGAAGCAGTGGACCGGAAGCATGGCAGGCAAATAAAAGTGCATCCAACGAGTCTGGCGAGACGCAGGCCAGGCTTACCAAGGGGCTCAGTACGAATGCTCACAGGACGTCCAAGGAAAGTGGCAGGGCAGCAGAAAATGAAATGTTGCAATAAACTTAGCAGTAATGTGCAAGATAACGTACCAGCGGCTAAGTTTCATTACAGCCATGTTCTACAGCCCCGCTCTATATCACTTGCAACAAGGCAGCATGTGGCCTCTCTACTTTAAAGAGGCATGGCTTCAGCTTGACCTCATTTCCTCAACTAAACTATATTTTCTCGTTTAGGACCATCCCCAGGTGAGACTACAGTAACATAATCGAGGAAATGAGGGCAAGTTGAAGTCATGCGCAATATTTGAAGTAGTGAGGCCACACGCTCCCATGTTGCTATTCATATTGAGGCAGTACATAGTGCTAGGATTTCCTACTTCAATCACTCTCAATGTGGCACCTCCTCCTTTCTGGTTTCTCGGACTTTTCTCACACTTTTCATAGATGAAACTCTATTTTTTTCCTAAGACTAGCAAATCCATGACTTCCTTGTAGCTGCCTAATATCACGTTTTGCCATTTTTCATTGTTCTTACTTTGCTCATGCCTAGTTCTGTATTGGGTTGCAATAGTTTTTCTGCAGGTGGCATAGAAATTTGGCACACTTACTCCTCATGTTCTAGAAATTGTGCTGGCCTGTAAATATGTTTATGTTGCAAGATATTTCCATCACCGTGAAACATCAACTGCCAACCTGAATAGCTGCATGATAGTTTTTACAGCTGAATTCTTTTTACACTTATGTGGCTACTTTAAACGTTTGGTGCAGCATTGTTAAGCTGGGCTAGACTGTACATTTGCACCTATGGCCCTCAGTGTTAATGTTTAGCAAAAAACTATGTCATCTTCCATGCCTTTTTTTGAGGTCCATAAGGTGTTTTAGGACATACTGAAAATGAACCGTTCATTTATGCCATCAGTGGCATGATGATAATAATATTATCTGAGGTTTACACCCCCAAAACACGATTTGATTATGAGGGATGCCATAGTGGAGGGCTCCGGAGGTTTTTGACCACCTAGGGTTCTTACCATGTACCTAAATCTAAGTACGTGGCCTCAGCCTTTCCACCTTCACTGGAAATTCAGGAGCCACCGCGGGGATTCTATCCTTCAGCCTTCGCGTCAGCAGTCTGGCACCATAACCACTAGACCACCATGGTGGGGTGACATACTGGCGTCCGAGACACCATGCCTCATATTATGTAAAAACGGTCTGCTTTATTTGTTCTGTATATCCCGTGTTGTTGTACTGAAGGCTAAACGAGGATCTTGTATCAGGTTGCAGCATGAACATTGATTCCATGCACTGTTGCAACGCTCACAGTGTATTTTCGTGCTAAGCCAAAAAAAAACTCTTTTATCAACTGCTTTCCAGCATTGAACTACCTTCAGAGGCCCTGCCTCTCATGCATCATTGATGATGATATATGGTGTTTTTTGGCACAAGGGCCATTTGATGGCCAAAGAGTGCCAATTCATGGGACATGGAATGTGGACGATTGTGATTAGCGGCTGTATAAGGGCCATAAAAATCCTTGCGGTAAGGCGGGTAAAAACATACAAGTAATAAAATGATGACCATGCCGTGAAATGTGTGTGTGGTGTGAATAGATGACAAAAGTTGGTGATAATAAAAGACGATGGTGGATATGTATGGCTTTAGCACAAGTGCCTCACACATTCATACCCTTGCATCCAAGGGCCGTGAGGCACGTGCTTTCTTGTGTAATCACCGCAGCAAAAACCTCTCTGGAGAGGTCATGCTACGGGATGCCCGGGTATATGACATGAAAACTATGAATTTCTTTAAAAAACGCTAACAATGATTTGTGACTAAAAAGCGGTTCCCTACCGACGAACATTGCAGGGTGTAAAGGTATATGTTGTCGGTAGGGTAATGGGAAGTGTTGTCTTCTTAGAGTGTCTAACTGTTTACATTGGATTAAAACGTGAAGAACTGTTAAAGCCTCACCACATTTATCACACAATGGTGGATCACCACCGGATAAAAGATGTGTGTGTGTCGTGTATGTGTGCCCTATCCTGAGTCTTGTTAGCGTTACCTCTGTTAGACGTGATTTTGATACTGGTGGCCAATGGCCAAGGTGTGGCTTGATAACGTGTAGTTTGTTTTGTGTGTGTGTATCCCACTTGCTCTGCCAGTAGTCCCTGATGTTTCGTTTGAGAAACGGCTTAAGATCAAGGGCCGGGATTAATATGGGTGTAGTGGCGGTGCCCTCGTGGACGGATCCAGCAAGCTGATCCGCCATCACGTTGCCTTGAATCTCACAATGCCCTGGCACCCAGCACACTACAACATGTTGGTTGAGTGTGTAAAGTGTGCATAAAATGGAGTAAAGTGAGATGAGGACAGGGTTTTTTTTGTTTTTAAGACAGTGCAGAGCCGTTACCACACTGAGGGAGTCTGTATAAATTACTGCTTTTTGTATTTGTAATTGTTTGATGTGTTCAGCTGCCACCAGTATCGCGTGAGCTTCCGCTGTGAAGATACTTGTGCGTGGATGTAGAGGGCCAGCATCCGAAAAGGATGGGCCGACAGCAGCGTAGGACACAGAGGAAGTTAGTCTTGGAGGCATCTGTGAAGAACTCAGGACATGTGTATTTGTGTGGAAGTTCCAGAAAGTATGTTCGGATATGGGCAATAGGTGCATGTTTTGTAACCTCTAGGAAAGACACATCGCAGTCTATAGTCTGCCTCTGCCACGGTGGCGGGTATGCTACAGGAGCCATTAAACTGTGTTCAAGTGACACTTCAGTTTCTTCAGCTATACACTTCAGGCGAATTAAGAAGGGCTGCCTCATCGAAGGCCTGTTTTGAAACAGAGTTGAGCTCGACAAATCATTAATTGTAGAGTATGAGGGGTGCTTCTTGTCTGCTTTCACCTTAAGGAAATAAACAAAGGACATGTAAGTTCTCTGAAGATGAAGCGACCACTCATTTGACTCAACATAAAGGCTTTCTACGGGGCTGGTGCGAAAAGCACCCGTAGGAAAGGCGGATGCCCAAATGGTGCACGGGGTCAAGCATCTTCAAGGCACTTTGAGTGGCAGACTGATAAACAACGGCCCCATAATCTAAGCGGTACGAATAAGGCTTCTACAGAGGTTCATGAGGCATTGCCTATCACTACCCCACGTAGTACGTGACAACACTTTTATAACATTCATGGCTTTTAAACATTTTGTTTTTAAATACTTGATGTGCGGTACGAAGGTCAACTTGTTGTCCAAGATTAAGCCTAAGAATTTATGCTCGGCTTTGACGGACAGACGTTGCCCGTTCAGCCGTATGTCAGGTTCCGAGTGCATGCCTCTCTTTCGAGAGAACAAGACACACGTGCTTTTTTGTGGGTTAAGTCGAAATCCGTTTTCGTCTGCCCACTTGGAGACCTTATTTAAACCCATCTGAACCTGCCGCTCACACATGGCTAAGTTGCATGACTTGAAGCCAAGCTGAACGTCGTCGACATATGTACAGTAGAACATCATGCGGGGAATGGACAAGTGCAAAGAATTCATTTTGATGATAAAAAGTGTGCAACTAAGCACACCACCTTGTGGCACGCCTGTTTCCTGGACAAATGTTTGGGAGAGCACACTGCCTAGACGGACACGGAATGTCCGGTTTGACAGGTAACTTTCGATTATATGAAACATTCTTCCACGCACACCAAGGTGGGACAGGTCTCTTAGAATTCCGAAACACCATGTTGTATCACACGCCTTTTCGATATCGAGGAACACAGAGAGAAAATATTGTTTATGGACGAAGGCGTCTCTGATCTGTGCCTCGATACGAACGAGGTGGTCTGTGGTGGATCTACTTTCTCGAAACCCGCACTGAAAAGGGTCGAGCAAATTGTTTGTTTCAAGAATATGTAGAAGTCGGCAGTTTATCATTTTTTCGAATACTTTGCACAAGCAGCTTGTAAGTGCAATAGGCCTATAACTTGAAGCTAAAGAAGGGTCCTTGCCCTCTTTCAAAATGGGAATAATAATAGCCTCTTTCCAGGAGGAAGGGACAGTGCCAGAAAACCAGATAGCATTGTATAAACAAAGTAAGGTTTTTCGTGTTTTGGCTGGTAGGTTTTTTAACATTTCATACACCACACGGTCAGAGCCTGGGGCAGAAGTACTGCAGGAGTTTAGAGATGTTCGGAGCTCAGCTAGACTGAAAGCTTGGTTATATTCCTCGTATCTAGTGGATTTATGTTCTAGTTTCTGCTTTTCTATTCTTGTTCTGTATTTTTGGAAAGTGTCAGTATAGTGGGACGAGCTGGATACCCGTTCAAAGTGTGCACCGAGGAAGTTTGCCTGATCTTCCAAGGTATCACCCTGAGTGTTTACGAGTGGAAGTGTGTGTACTTGTTTTCCTGCTATCCTACCGACCATGTTCCAGACTTTAGCCTCCTGTGTGTATGAAGTGATCCCTGACAAAAACTTCTGCCAGCTTTCTCTTCTGGCCTGCCGACGCGTTCTCCTGCCTCGAGATTTTATTTTCTTAAAGCTCTCAAGATTTTCCGCTGTCGGCGAGTTCCACAGCAACCTCCATGCCCTGTTCTGTTCCTTTCGCGCATTTTGACACTCAGTGTTCCACCACGGAACGTGTCGTTTGCCGGGCAGTCCAGATGTTTGTGGAATGCGCTTGGCTGCTGCGTCAGTAAGAAAAGCCGTGAAGTGTATTGCACAGCTTCATCTATGCCTAATCCGCATATGTCGGTCCAACTTAAGTGTGTTATCTTTTGAAATTGTTCCCAGTCAGCTTTGTTCACCAGCTATTTGGGAACATGTGGAGGACATTCATATGTTATTGGTGTACTTAAAACTAAAGGAAAATGGTCACTTCTGTATGGATTATTTATGACTTTCCACTGAAGTAATGGTACAAGTGAAGGAGATGCGATACTGAGATCTATGGAGGAGTAAGTATTGTTTGCAAGGTTATAATATGTTGCCTCTTTTCTAGTCAACAGACAAGCACCTGATGAAAAGAGGAACTGTTCAATGAGACGACCTCGTGCATCACATCGACAGTCACCCCATAAACCACTGTGCGCATTCAGGTCCCCTAGAACCAAATAAGGTTCTGGTAACTCATCTACTAAAGACTGGAAATCATGTTTTTCCAGGCGGTGTTGCGGCGGTATGTATAGAGAGCAGATGGTGACAAGCTTATTCAATAGAACTGCTCGAACAGCCACTGCCTCTAGGGATGTTAGTAGTGGTAGATGACTGCATGCTACTCCTCGATTAACTATAATGGCTACACCACCAGATGACGCCACAGCATCATCTCTGTCCTTTCGGAAGACAACATATTGACGCAAGAAACTTGTATTCTTGGATTTTAAGTGTGTTTCCTGTACACACAGCACTTTTGGAGAATGTTTGTTTAGAAGTTCTTGGACATCGTTGAGGTTTCGAAGTAGTCCTCTGACGTTCCATTGTACAATTTGTGTCTCCATTATGGGAGTAAAGAAGTGCTATGTGTACGAAATAAGTGTGGCTGGTGTCTAAAAAGAGAAGTGACTTATCTTACAGAGCCTTTAGAAGGCCCTGTAATTACCGTTTTGTCTTTTTTAGAGCGGTCGAGGGAACCCCGCCGCTCCTTTGGCGCAGTCTGCGCCGGTGCGGTTGATGTGTCCATCGCCTCAGGAGAGGCGACAGATAATGTTTTTGTTGTAGGCTTCGTCGTGACAGACGGAGCCTTAAACCCCACCGGGCTGGAGGTCGAGGGGACCTCTTTAGTTTGTGTGGTGCCCTGGCTGCTGCCAAGGTTCACAGGAGCCTTCGGTGGGGCTGTATTCAAGGAGGGTGGGGCAGCCAAGGCTGCTCCCCCCATGGGGGCTTGTGGCGTTTGCCTCGGCACGCTGGGCGTGGTCCAAGGCATTGCCAAAAACCGAAGTGGTGCTGACCCCCCTCGCACCACTTCGGCATACGATGTGTTCCCAGCAAAATGCGGGGAAACGCGCTGCCGCGCTTCACGGAAGCTTATGTTCAATTTAAACTTTGTATTATAATTTCTTTTTCCATTTTCCAGGCCACGCATGACCTGGAATATGCAGGATGGTCACCCTCACAGTTTGGACAGTGGACTTGTAGCTGACAGTCATCGTCAGCAGTATGGCCTTTGGTGCCGCATTTCGCGCAAGTAAGCTGTCCTCGGCAGCTCTGGGAGCCGTGCCCGAACCTCTGACACTTAAAGCAGCGCCGCGGGTTGGGTATGTATGGCCTGACTGGCAATTTAAGATATCCTGTTGCTATTTCAGTGGGGAGGGTGCTAGATGCGAAAGTTAGTATGATGTGCTTCGTTGGTATTTCCTTATTTTCTCTTCTTATTTTGATACGCTGCACCTGAATGACGTTTTCCTCTTTCCAGCCTGATTAGAAGTTCATCATCAGAGAGGTCCATCAGGTCTCCATCTGATACAACACCCTTCACTGTGTTCATGGTTCGGTGCGGTGTGATTGTGATAGGCTGATCCCCAAATGCTGTGAGTTTATGTAGTTTCTGGTACTGTGCGTTGTCTTTTAATTCGAGTAACAGGTCCCCACTGGCAGTCTTTGTGGCCTTGTAGCCAGCGCCCAGCGTTTCTATGAGACATTTGGACACAAGGAAAGGTGAAATACATCTAGCTTTCTTTTCTGTACTTTCACAGTGAATTATGTGGTATTTGGGGAAGTTATCTTTTTTGTTTGGAACAAGCTCAAAAATTGCATCGGTGCGCCACCTCTTGGAGGGGCGATTATTTGTAAGAGGGCTAGGGGTTCCCATAAATTTGATAGCTTATTCAGCGGCCATGCCAGCCACCCACCACCGAGCCCAACAAGGGGACGCTGCGAGACGCGAAGGAGGCGCAGGCGCCAGCCGTACATGGCCGCTATAACCTAATATATCTACCCAAGGTTGGATATTTACACTAGGTTAACCCTTGCCGCCAGGAAAAATTGGAAGTAAAATGAAGTGAGGAGAAGACAGGAAAGATGTAAAGTGAGAACAAAAGACGAAGATGTAGGGAGAGAGAGATAGGAAAAGGCGACTGCCGATTTCCCCTGGGTGGGTCAGCCCAGGGGTGCCGTCTACGTGAAGCCGGGGCCAAAGGGGTGTGTTGCCTCTGCCGGGGGGCCTTAAGGGTCCAATCACCCAGCGTCGGCTCAACCCCCAGGATCCCCTTTTCCCCGGACACGGCAAAGCCACGCACGGCTAGGCGTGGGAGGGAGTAGAAACTCCCCCGTTAGCTCGGGTCCGTGGTGTCGCTACACACCAAACGCCTACTTGCGCAGGCGCCCCTGCGGGGTCTCATGCATCATTCAACATTTTTAAACGTGCACAGTGGCTTAGTTGAGAACTTTGTAGAATGTAATGCAAAAATTTGCATGGTGCCTTTCAAAAAAAAAACGCTAGTGTTGCTGAAGAACCTTTAGTTCAGCTACTGATAAAATCACTTTAGCTCCTATCTCAAGTCTGTTTTACAAAAGCAAAAATCCTCTATTTAATGTTTGCTTGCATTTTATAGAAGTTGTATTTTTCTGTTGCTGCTTCAATTTCAAAGTGATGTCACTAAAGACAGAGGTATGTAGGAATAACAGCAGAGCAAAACTTGCAGCATATATAAGGCTGTATGTTGTCAACCACCACGTCTGTTCAACAGACACATTTTCTGTTGCACTGTCTCCTTCGCAATGAAAAGCACTACCACAATCTTGGCACACTCACATGCAGCTGATTTGCAGTGACATTAGTCAAGTTGGTTGGTTCGTCAAACTTTAGTCAAGTGAAAATATTTTTTAATGAAATATGGGACAGACTTGTGTAGGAAAACACGGGTAAATTTTTATCCTTCCTTTCATTCATAAAAAATTGAAGAGCTATTTCATGCTTCATTAATGCACTACTGGAACAAATTTTACCTTTCGTCACCTCAGTGCCTGGGATTTTACCAAGAACATTCCACTGCAATGGCACCAATTACTCTAACAGAGAAAATGACACCAGTTACTCTAACAGAGAAAGCTGAACACCAATTCACAGTAGTTTGTCAAATTTGCATTCATCAACTTGATGAAGGCCTTCAACACCATAAACCATTGGTCATGACTTGATAAACTTTAATCTTTAAGGGAAGATGCTACTCGAAAAACAATTTTTTTTAATAAGAGTCTGAATTTAACACAAATTGGCCCACTAATAGAGTTTTTTCTGCTCTTTTCAAATATGTCATTTATTTTCATGTAGATAGCTTGGTTTTCTTTCTGCAGGTCAGATACTGCAAAATTATGGCCATTGTTATGCAACAATTCTGACCTATAAAAATTTGAGATAAAGCATGCAGATATAGCTGACTATGATCCTTTGGAACTGTAGAGTGCAAAAAACTATATAAATTTTGTGTGTAAAAAGGTGAAATACAATAATAAAATAGAAAAATTCACTATGGCTCTAGTTGCCAAGGGCTTTCAATGTTATGTAATTTTTGAAAAACATAATCAAGCAGCACTGACAATCTGAATAGATACTTGCACTCTATGGGCCTTCATCATGCTATGTGCAAAATTTCATAGAGGTATGACAAATCTAAGTATACGAACTAGGGTGTACAAGAAGCACAGATCACACAAAACTGCAAAAGGAGAAAAACGCATTTGAAAGTTTGAAACCTTTTTTTTTTATCACAGAGTTGTTAGAAACGCGTAATCTTTGGCCATAATGTTCAACAGAACTTTGAAAAGCACTGCAAGTTACTAGAACTGTCCTGCAGCATAGGTTGTGCCCTCACAGTCCTTGCGAGCACTCTCTTCTAGCCATGCTCTTTTCACTCCACGACGACGGTGGGCCCTTGCTTCTGCTGTCAGACGCTCGGACATTCTCTTGACGCACCTCGCATCGCGGGAATCACTGAAAGTAACTAGATCTCTAGATGGCAGTATGTTGAGCTCTTCCAGGATGTGCTCGAAAGTAGCATGACCCTTGTTGAACCACAGGATTGCCATAGCTGCGGCAGTCTCGACAACCGTTCGGGAGACAAACTTAGTCTTGGGGCAAAGTAGCCAAATTTTGCTGTTCTGGGATTCCGATGCGTTCTGGGTTTTCCCTTTGATGCATCGAGCAAGGAGCTTCTCATCCGTTAGCCGCTTATAAATGGGCAAAACAGCCCATCCCTGTGCTTTTGTCAGGAGAGGTGTGTGACGTGGAGCAGGTTCACCAAGTGCTTCAACGCGTTGATGTTTGCACCATGACTCTGTTCCTGCAGGGCAAAACTTGTGGCTGCCAGCATTGTCAGTAGAGCATGAGTGGAAGTACGAAGCCCACACTGCAGTGTACATATCCCGTACACTCCCCCTGTTGCTTGTTATGGCAATCTGATAGTATGTTTGGAGCTTCTGAATGACTGGCTCTTTCATTTTCTGCCCTCGTGGTAATGGCACATGATGGTTCCGTAGCGCAGTGCCAAGTCTCTTGGCCACATGATTAGTGCAGTCTTCTTGTTCTATATTGACAGCACCATAGACTTTTGACTTTGCAACTGCACTATATGCTTTGCTGTCACCGTCACTCAAGAATGTCATGAAATGCAGTGGGGTGTCAAAGGTCAATGTTCTCTGCCAAATGTGCATTGCAGCCTCCGTTTCCATGGCATGGGAGGAACAGTCTGCACTTTTTTCACAGACTGGGCCATGGAATGCCTGCCACACTTCCTCGTCTGGGCCCGTATTCTTGTGCCTACTGCATGTCAGGCAGTAATTTGATATGACCTCGAAGTCTAAGCAGAGGCGAGTATCTAAGGAGATAACTGCGCCAATCCCGTTATGGCTTTTGTGGCCCCTCTTCTGCCAAGTGCCGTCGAACATAACAGCCACATCAGTTTCGCCTGCTACTTCTTTCGTCAACTCTCTGGATCGGCGCAAGTTTTCACTCACAGCTGCCATGGCTGCGGTGTGCACCTTCTTTGCTATCGAAAAAAACCTCAGTGGTGCATTGGCTTTGGGAGTCCAATGATGGAGAAAAATCTCGACAATTGCTCATGCCCAATGCCGACAGCGCGTGCAGCCACCACCGCCTTCACATTTACAGCGAAACTATCTCGGGAGCTCCCACTGTCGTACCGTTGGCTCACTCGGCTGCTGCCGTCCGCCGTAACACGCAGTGACGTATAGGAGCACGAAAGAACAGTCGCTGAGCATTCGCTGTTTTTGCAATGAAGTTCGAGGAGCGACGAAAGTCCCTTGCGCTTTTCTGCCGGCTCCCGAACGGCAAGTTTTTGAATACCGCAAGCAGGGCATGCCGCACCTGCCACAAGTGCAGTCAGCAAGAGGGTGTCGCACAAAACTGTCGTTGCACAAACCTCAACGCGCTGTCTTTCATCTTTTTCGAAGCCGAGCTTCTTTTTTGAAGCACTGACGAAAGAAAGCGCAGCGTCAATCCCTTCATCGCAGCCACTGTCGCTCGCGCACTCATCGCTGCCGCCGTCAGGCTTAGCACACGTAGGCGCGTTCTCGTTCGTCGCCGTCGTCTGGGGCGCTTTACGCCGCCTTCCCTTGAACTTGTGCTCCCTTCGAAACTTCTGCGGTCTCACATTGCACTTTTTCGGGCTTGTCATCGCGGAAATATGCGTAGACGCGCAGAAAAGCAGACGGACCAAATGCCGATGGCCGCCACTAACACAGCTGACAATGACTCGGTAGCCAATGGCGATGCGGCTTAGGGTGCCGCGCGTTTCAAACCGCTCAAACTACGTGATAAAAAGGCCTCGTTTTTTCTTTTTTTTTGCCCACATACGAAACTGGCGGTCGTCGGAGCTGTAAGAAAAAGGCCGGACGCAACTTTCCCAACCGATCGCGATGGCGGGCGGCACTGCGACGGGGAGCAGCGCGCAGTCAAAGATGGCTAATATCGGCGCAAATTCAAAAAATTTTGAGCCACCGCGATGCCTTCATACATATTTTTTTGCATTTTGCTGTTCGAATTTTGTTTTGAGATTTTCACAGATGAAAGAAAAAGGTTTGAAGATTACAATGCAATAAAAATCAGAACTACGAGAAATTTCGCTAAAAACGCGATTTTTCGACTCGCATCTCCCCTTAAGTCTATCTCACCTGCCCGAAGAAGGCTTCTCCCAATGATCTCAATGCATTATCTGCTGCTCGACACAGTTACGTTCAGTCCCGCAAATTCATTCATTTGCATGCTCAAACCGAACTTGCTGGCATCCTCAGCTGCACTTTTCACCTATCACTATCTATTTCAATGCTTCAGCTGACCATTGGTTACATGTACTTCTCATGATCTGACCGGCTGAGACTTCTTGGTCAGACCAAGTAGTAGAATCATTTCTTAAAACACAAAAAAAAGGCCAAAGACAAAAGGTGCCTTCTTCGTCTCACAAAGGCCTCTGTAATTAAAGTTGGCAGTAGATTTGCACACACCCGCACACATAAAAGTTTGACACATCACGTAACCACATGTGGGCACACAGTAGTAGTACAGTCAACACAAGCAATAGATGCACACTTAGGCTAATGACACAACCATCTATACATTGTGCAATTCAGCAGCCACACTTTAGAGTAGCCATAAAGGTGCAGTGAAGGCAAATACTAATTTGGCGTGCATTGTTGAGATAGCATACAACAAACCTGTTTGTAACTGCGTGTTCTGTCCCATAACTGCGACGGCCACCAGGGGGCCTGAGTTAGGCGAGCGGCTCCACAACAGCTCAGTCTTCGGACCTCTAAATCTCCGTCGAACCTGTGAGTAACCCTCTAAATTTGCTCACATGGTTTTATGAGGGTTCGGAGCACTTCGAGGGACACAAAAAAAAGGCACCCAAACCAGTTACAACTCGAGAAATCAACGACTAATGCTTCGGTTCCGGAGCCTCGCCGCTACCATCTTAGCTTGAATCTGCGGGAAAAAAACGTTTTTTTTTTTCACAGAAAATCAACTTTGTTTACCACGTGTATCCGCCACTATGGGGGCTGCCATCTTGACTGGGAACTTTAGCGCACGCTCCCTGGAGTTCAAAAATTGAGTCAAAAGGCAAAAAAATCCCAACAAATATCTGTAACATTATCTAATCACGCAGAAGAAAGATTTCTGGTTCTGAGCCGAATCTAACCAGTATTTGACTGCCGAAAACAAACAAACAAGCAATTTTTCCCCACTATATCACCATATAGGGACCGCCATCTTGTGTGGGACCCAGCCACTTTGTGGACGAGTCATATCTCTGCTTCTATACACTCCAGGACGACAAGTCAGGTCTCAATCAATTCGTTAAAATGCGGAGATAGTCGTAGAAAAAACCGCGAGCGCCCAATTCAACTGAGCACCAAAAAGCTACTTATTCAGAAGACACCTTCAATGTCGCCGGACTACTCTCGCTGTTCAAGCTAGATTTGGCGGAACAGTTTCCACAGTGAGATAAGCTCACCGGAACCGCTCCTCCACATTTTAGTCGATAAGCACAGGATATTCAAACCAAGAAAACCTCAAAGGAAGCTCGTCAGGGACCCTACAGCTCAGGAAGATGCCGCACTCACAATCAAGCTCCTCTTCCTAGCAGACAAACCCACGTCACAAGTGTACGAACGAGTGGATGAATCAGCAGACAACTGCTTCCTCTCAACGGGCAACTCCTCATCAGAAGACAGCTGCCGATGAACGCAGGAAAGGAAAAGCAACCAAGAAGTCGAAATCCAAGGAGAATAAGCAAGAACACTCAGAAAATCTGACACAGTGCAGGGTCAAACGAAGGATTCTATCCACAATAAAAACTATCCCAGGGTTCGGCACAGATGAGGAAGAGGATTTGATTGATATGTGCGGTTTAACGTCCCAAAACCACCATATGATTATGAGAGACGCCGTAGTGGAGGACTCCGGAAATTTCGACCACCTGGGGTTCTTTAACGTGCACCCAAATCTGAGCACACGGGCCTACACCATTTCCGCCTCCATCGGAAATGCAGCCGCCACAGCCGGGATTCGAACCCGCGACCTGCGGGTCAGCAGCCGAGTACCTTAGCCACTAGACCACCGCAGTGGGGCAGATGAGGAAGAGGACAACGAGGATAAGGCAAGAGAGCCCTCATCAGCACAGGTGAATCAAGAACAGAAAGACTCATGGGACGACCCTTCAGACAACGAAGGTCAACGACAGGAGAAACCGAAAGACTCATAGGACGACCCTTCAGACAACGAAGGTCAGCGATATGAAGAAGACCTGCAACATCACCAGCTTTAAAGGAAGACCACCAAAGGGTACCCTCCACTCCACCAAGAGGAGAAACAAGACTACCCTACTCACCAGAAATGCCAAGGCAGACAAGGCCATCATGAAAGCCCTTATAAAAATTGCTACAAGCACAGGACAAGAAGGAGTGGCAACACAGATAGATACCATCATCTCTGAACAGTCTAGGTTAGTTTCAAAGGTTGTAGTTCGGCGTGTGCGGTTAGGTTAGTTTTCAAGAGCTTTAGGAGTGTGGTTAGATTTGTTTAGGTTCGGTTGGGTTAGGTTAGTAAGCTGAAGAAAATAATTATTGAACAATTTCAAAAAATTGCCTACCAAAAAGGAAAGACCTCCGAGTTGGAGAAAACAACATCACAAAACGAGCGTTAAGAAAAGGAAAAAGAAACAGAGCTTCAACCTCCAGTCGAGGCAGAAAAACGGAAATCCTACGAACTGGTTCCGACTTCCGAAACTATGGGCAAATGGAAGATGGCAGAACTCAAAGAAGAAGATTAACACCACTGATGAGGGCCTCGCTGATGCTACCATGAGGGAAGGCAGACAGGGGATAATCCTCACCATGGCTTTAAAGGAATCATCTGGCAAGCTCGAGAGGATTCTTCGAGCAAGAAACGAATTCCAACAGCTAAAAGTGAACAAACCAAAACGGAACAGGTTCAACATCAAGATAATTGGGGTAGATAAGGAGTTCACAAACGACGCCCTCCGGGAACGAATAGAGCAAGATGGTCTTGCGTGCAATCCTGAAGACATTCTGGTCAGGAAATCATGGTAGGGCAAACAAGGAACTCTGGTCCTCGTCCTTAACAAGGCAGGACTAACGGCACTCAAGGAAAGGAAGCATATTGATATCGGTTGGAGTAGATGTCCTTGGTTTGACCACATTTCGCTTCTTCGCTGTTCAAGATGTGCACAATACGGGTGTACACACTTCGACTGTTAGGGCCCAATCCGCTGCACCAACTGCGGCTGAGGGGGCCATAGGCAAAATAAATGCCACGAGGAAGCATTCTTCAAAGCCTGTGGGGGAGAGGGCTATCCAGGCGACAAAGATCATTCAATGATGTCTTGCCAATGCCCCGTTTACCAAGACAGCATGGAATTCGAAAAGAGGAAAATTCTGGCTCGACTAGACTAGCGCACTAGGTATCAACCTAACTTATTATTCCCTTTACATACCCTACAACAACGTTTCTACAATACAACATGGCCCACACAAAGAACGAAACACCATCCCTCTCAGAAATACAAATAATTCAGGCAAACTTAGGCAGGGCATTCAAAGCAAATCAGGCAATTCAAAATTTTCGACAGGAAGAAGAATTCGACATATCTGTACTTCAAGAACCGTATTCGCTCAACAACAAAGTCATAGGATTTCCACTAAGCATAAAGTCATAGCCAACAACAAAGACCGAAAGACAGCAATCATAAAACACAAAGAAAACATAACCGCTTTCCCTATTATCATAGAACGAAAACTAATAGCAACCAAGCTAAAAAAATGTCAAAAAGAATTGTTAATTATCAACTGCTACTGTCCTCCGAACGAAGACATAGAACCGGCAATGTCAGCAAAACAAAAAATTTACAGAAATTTCCAGACATTAAAACGATAATAATGGGCGACTTCAACTCAAATCATCAAATTTTGGGAAGCACGGCGACTGATAAGAAAGGCGAAAAAGTTTTACAATTCTTAGTTTTACACAACCTGACATTATTAAATGTAAAAGAGTCACACCCCCTGTTGCTAATTGCAAACCTCTACGTGCTGTTTGGTGGTTGAAAGTGGTTGTATTCAATGTGTGCGGTCGTGATTGTCGCTAACAGACCTGGACGGATAACATGGAGGCCTCGACACGCTGTTTTGTGGTTCTCAGCGGTTGTGTACGATGTGTGCGCGCGTGTTCGTTGCTGACAGGGCTGAACGGATAACATGGCGAACTACGTCGAGATAACTGAGCACACTGGACTGTTATGCTACGTCGAAGAAGCATGCAGACTCAATCATGGTGAAGCGAAAACGATTTTGAGTTTAGAATGTGCAGCAAAAGCGATATACCGAGAAGCATGGAAGAAAGCAGACTCTCTTTACAAGGTGAAACGTGAACAGCACCCTTCACATCGCTGGAATGTGATGAAGAAAGAAAACTTCGTGGCCATTATATGCTATACACTGGAAAAGCACAAGATTTACCGAGATTTCAACCAACTCTGCCGCACTGCAGAACCTACGAAGGAAAGCTGGAATTCCTTTCTGTTCAAAAGTCTTCTGCATTTCTTAATCAGTGCGTTCAACCGGTTGCCAAACTGTGATGCTCCCGTGGCGTTTCGAGGGGTCGAGAAGTTTGTTTACACCAGCGATGAAGTACGCTTTAGTCACCAGGTGATGCCATACCAACCATGACACCCTGGTGCCTGGGACGGCCGACAATAGATGGGAAGACGGCGCGGGGTGCGTCGTCACCGGCGAAGCCAGCCTTGCACATGCCGGAGCCATTGTCAACCACGAGAGCGGCTTGTCGTCGTCCCACATTTTGTTTGGTGTTGCGCAGCGGTCTGGCAACGAAGAACGAGAGAATTTCGTACGGTGGCTCCCTAGCGAATCCGCAGACACGACTGCCAACGTGGTTGACTAGCATTGAAGGAAGCGTCGGGCGAGTTGATGTCGGTGACCTTTCCGTGTTCGGCAGCCGCAGCTCGCACACGAAGCCGGAGACGTTTCTTGGTCAATGCCAGAAGACCAGAACCAGCCTGGCCCACGTCAGGTGACCAGAAGAAGGTCTGTGTCCAAATGGGAGCCCGCTCAGACCTTGATGCATGAGCTCTGCTGGCCACCTTCTTCACTCGGTCCCGACTCGGCCACGTCTGCCTATAGCTTCGCTGTTCTCCAGTGGCTCTCCTAAATCTCCGTGGAGGGACCTCATTGGACCAAAATATTCACGCCCACACGTGCCGCAACCGAGCGTTATCTTCATCTTCTTCTGGCTGATAGAATGGCGCACTTTTTAAATGCGCACAATCACATCACAGCCCTCGAGAGTCTATCGTTTTCCTGGGCAATGACGCTATGAACAGGATTCACTGCTCATCCGAATTCGCAGCGTATGAGGTTATTGCTAGCATCCCCCTATGCAGCTGCTGGAGAGGGAACCTAAGTGCTTTCTGCAAGCACCAAGCTGTTGTGCAGAAAGCCTTTGGGGGGCCTTTTCCAAACAATGCAGTGCTCAGACTAGAAGACTGCCTGTCACTTGGTGAGATGGCGGCAGGTGACCAATGCCCCAGCCTTCAGTACTTCATGTGTCTGCCCCACAAGGCCCTGTGCATCCTGACGAAGTGGAAATGGAGGATGGCTAGAGCTGCGCCAAAGTAGCGACTCCACCACTAGTGCTCCTTCATCTGCAAAAGCCGTCAGCCAAGGTACATATCAGACAGCAATCGCAGTTTGTGGACAGCACAATGTTCCACAATCAACTTTACTTGAACTCTGCATAATGTGAAGAATTGGGTCAATCCTAACAGTACCTTATATATATGTACACGCATGTCTATTTAGTGGGACCTGCACAACACATGCGCTACGCTGCTGTCTCAGTGCGCCAACTTTTATGCAGCACATTGTGTTCTATACTTCATTATTATTATTATTATTATATTGGTTTTATTGGCGCAAGGGCCATGTTTGGCCAAAGAGCGCCATAAAAATTATAAAAGTGTAATAATTGTCAGTGTATAACAATGGTATTTAGGGATGTGAGCAATGATAATGTTACGTGGCTGTATAGTGGCCTAAAATTCCGCGCTCCAAGGCAGGTAAAAAAAAAAAAAAAAAATAGATACTAAAATCATGAGCATGACGTGACACTTGAAGTGAGGATGAATGATAGACGGTCATAGTAATAAAATCATAAAAGGATAATAGCACAACTGCCTTGTCAACGACCCTTGTGTCCAAGGGACGCCAGGCAGGTGCTTTTTAATGTAGTTACCGCAGCAGCAACCTCCACTTGGAGGTCGTGCTACGGATTTCCTGGAAATATGACATGAAAATTATTTATATCTTTTAAAAATGCGAGCAATGATTTGTGCTTAAAAACAGGCTCTTTACCTATAAACATTGACGGATGCAGTGGCATTTGATGTCGGTGAAGAAGTAGAAAGTGTTTTTGTCTAAGAGCATCCAATTCCTTGCATTCAATTAAAATATGAAGAACGCTGAGTGGGTCACCACATCTGTCACACACGGGAGGATCACCACCAGACAAAAGGTGTGAATGAGTGCTATGGGTGTGTCCTATTTGTAGTCTTGTGAGTATTACTTGAGTGTGGCGTGACCTTGATATTGACGGCCAAGTTCCAAGGCTCGGTTTGATAACATGTAATTTATTTCGCGTTTGCTTATCCCATGAAAGCTGCCAGTGCGCCCTGAGCTTCTGTTTTACGAATTGTTTGAGTTCTAACGCAGAGACAGCCATAGATGCATTAGTGTTAGCGTTGTCCTTAGCTGAGGCAGCCAGTTGGTCCGCTAACACATTTCCCCGGATTTCGCGGTGCCCTGGCACCCAGCACAATACAACTTGTTTTTTGAGCGAGTATATGGTGCACAGAAGAGAGTAAAGCATCAAAAAGACAGGATTTTTATGTTTTTTGAGGGTCTTCAAAGCTTTTATGACACTCAGAGAGTCGGTGAATATTATCGCACGTTGTAGCTTTAGTTCCTTTATGTGTTTAGCGGCCACAAGTATAGCATAGGCCTCCGCTGTGAATATGCTTGAATTAGGGTGGAGAATGCCAGAATCTGAAAAGGATGGACCAACGGCAGCATAGGACACGCCACTATCAGACTTGGAAGCATCCGTAAAGAATTCAGGACAGTTGTATTTGTGCTGCAATTCGAGAAAGTGAGTGTGTATATGTGCTATAGGCGCATGCTTCGTAACTTCAACAAATGATGTATCACAGTCTATGGGCTGCCACTGCCACGGCGGCAGACATGGAACGGGAGCCATCAGACTGTGTTCAATAAGTGGCACACCCGTTTGTTCAGCGAGGCTCCTCACACGAAGTGAGTAAGGCTGTTGAAACGAAGGACGGTTCTCGAAAAGCGTACAACTTGACAAGTCATTGATAGTCGTGTGTGAAGGGTGTTCTTTGTCTGCGTTCGTTTTTAAATAGTATATAAAAGACATGTATGTTCTTTGCAGGTGCAATGACCACTCATTGGATTCGACATACAAACTCTCCACGGGACTAGTGCGAAAAGCTCCCGTAGACAGACGGATGCCCAAATGGTGGACTGGGTCAAGCATTTTCAGAGCACTTGGGGTGGCAGACTGATATATTATTGCCCCATAATCCAGGCGCGTTCGAACGAGGCTTTTGTAGAGATTGATCAAACAATTTCGGTCACTCCCCCATGATGTGCGTGAGAGTACTTTCAGAATGTTCATTGTTTTTATACATTTGTTTTTAATATACTTGATGTGTGATGTAAATGTGAGTTTAGAATCCAAAATTAGGCCTAGAAATTTATGCTCGGCCTCTACAGGTAACCGCTGGCCAAGCAAGTCAATTTCGGGATTTGGGTGGAGGCCTCTCTTTCTAGAAAAGAGCACACAGGTGCTCTTCTCTGGACTTAACCTGAACCCGTTTTGGTCAGCCCACTTGGATACTTTGTTCAGACAAAGCTGGACATGCCGCTCACACACTGCAAGATTACATGACCTAAAGCCTACCTGGATATCATCCACATACATTGAATAGAATGTGTTATGTGGAATGCAGAGTCGTAATGAATTCATTTTTATAATAAAGAGGGTGCAACTCAGGACACCACCCTGGGGTACTCCCGTTTCTTGAATTAATGGCCTGGACAAGACATTCCCAATACGAACACGGAATGTTCGCTCGGATAAGTAGCTCTTTATGATATTCAACATATTGCCATGAATACCAATGTCTGACAGATCTCTAAGGATGCCGTAGCGCCATGTGGTGTCATATGCTTTTTCCATGTCAAGAAACACACAGAGACAGTACTGTTTGTGGATGAACGCATCGCGGATGTATGCTTCAATGCGTATGAGATGGTCTGTAGTAGATCGGTCCTCTCTAAAACCACATTGAAAGGGGTCAAGAAGTTTGTTGGTTTCTAGAAAATGCATAAGTCTTTTGTTTATCATTTTCTCGAACACCTTGCACAGGCAGCTCGTAAGGGCTATTGGACGGTAACTTGTAACTGAAGAGGGGTCCTTGCCTTCCTTTAGAATAGGAACAACAATGGCCTCCCTCCACGTAGACGGCAGGTACCCAGCAGCCCAGATAGTGTTATACAGAGCAAGTAAACTGATTTCGGTGTCATCGTGAAGGTGTTTGAGCATGTCATACATAATTCTGTCTGGTCCCGGCGCTGTGCTGTGGCACGCATTGAGGGCCGTCCTAAGTTCGGCAATTTTAAATGGAGTATTATACTGTTCGTTTGTTTTGGTCTTCAACTCTAGTGTTTTCCGTTCTGTCATTTCTTTATGTTTTAAGAAAGATTTTGAGTAGTGCGCAGAACTGGAAATGCGCTCAAAGTGCTTGCCAAGGCTGTTGGCCTGGTCCTCCAGTGTGTTCCCTTGACTCACTAAAGGCAGAGGATATGCTTGCTGCCCCTTAAGACTTCTGAGGCTGCTCCAGACTTTCTTTTCATTGGTGTAGGAGTTAATGCCGGAGAGAAACTTGACCCAACTCTCCCTTCTTGCCTGACGTCGTGTTCGCCTACCCAGTGATTTCACTTTTTTAAATTCGACGAGGTTTTCTGCGTTTGGATATCGGCGCAGGATGCCCCAGGCTTTATTTTGTTTCCTACGCGCTTCTCTACAGTCATCGTTCCACCAGGGAACACGTCGTTTACACGAGTGCCCATTTGTTTGCGGGATACACTTTTCAGCAGCATCCAGAATAAACGCACTGAAGAATGCTACTGCGCAATCAATGTCACAATTTGTGATAAAGTCACGAGGTAAAAGTGTCAATTCTTGAAATTTCTCCCAGTCAGCGGATGCTATTTTCCATTTGGGCATATGAGGAGGAACCTCATGCGATAATGTCAAGTTTAACATAGCAGGAAAGTGGTCACTGCCGTACGAATTCATGACCACGTTCCATTCTAACTCGGTAAAGAGAGAGGGAGAACCAAGCGCCAAGTCTATCGATGAGTATGAGTTGTGATGAATGTTGTAATAGGTAGGCTGTTTTTTATTGAAGAGGCATGCTCCGGAGCACAGGAGGAATTGCTCTATCAGTCGGCCTCTCGCATCGCACCGGGCATCCCCCCACAGAGTGTTGTGAGCATTGAAATCACCAACAACAATGTAGGGTGCCGGCAGCTGGTCAATGAGGTGATGAAAATCTGTGCGGTTAAGTTTGTAGCTTGGTGGTATGTATAGTGAACACACAGTGACTAGTTTGTCAAATAGAATGACGCGGACTGACACTGCTTCGAGTGCCGTCTGAAGAATAAGAGGTCGGCAAGGCACGGATTTTTGTACTATTATAGCTACACCGCCGGATGAAGCAGTTGCCTCATCCCGATCCTTGCGGAACACGGCATATTGTCTAAGAAAGTTTGTTTGAGATGGCTTCAGATGTGTCTCTTGGATGCACAGCACCTTGGGATTGTGTTTATGTAAAAGTTCTGTAATGTCATCAAGATTGTGGAGAAGACCCCTAGCATTCCAGTGCATTATTTGTGTAGCCATTTTGAGTGAGTTTTTATGCTGTGCGTCGAAGTAGACAACCTTAGCTTAGGAGGCCTTTTCAGGCCCCCTAATGCGTGGTTTTTCTTTTTTGGCAGGCTCCTTAGAGCCACGCCAATCTTTCGGCGTCTGAGGCGCCGATACACTTTGTGTTGTGTCCATCATCTCGGAAGAGACGCTGGACGCCCGCTCGCGGTGCCCGCGTGCGGTTGTGAGAGACTTCGGGCCCTCTGCCTTGGCAGGTGGCCCGAAAACTGCAGACCCAGAGGCCTGCATGGCTGTTTGGCTAGTGGTGGTGTCCATTGCCTCCTGCGAGGCACTGGACACCCGCTCCAAAGAGCGATCTGTGTGTAGCGTAGACTTCGCCTCAGTCGACGAAGTCTTTGACCCCACCGGGCAAGAGGTTGTTGGGACCTCCTTAGCCTCCTTGTTGCCCTGGCTGCTGCCAGGGCTTGCAGAGGCCACCGGTGTGGACTGGTTTGCTGCGGGCAGGGCAGCGCTGGCTGTTCCCGCCAGAGGGGCAGGTGGCTCTGACCTGGCCACGCTAGGCATGGTCCAGGTAGCCACCAAGGGCCGTTGTGGTGCCGCCCCTCGTTGCACCACTTCAGCGAAGGAGGCTCTTAGTGCGAATGAAGGTGAAACTCTCTGTCGTGCTTCACGGAACGTAATATTTTCGTTAACTTTTATGGTGATAATTTCTTTTTCTCTCTTCCAGGCTGGGCACGCTCTGGAATATGCGGCATGGCTGCCTTTGCAGTTTGCACAGTGTACCTCATCGTTTTGGCACTTATCAGTTTCGTGACCTGTTATGCCGCATTTGCCACAAGTCAGCTGACCTCGGCAGGTCTGAGATCCGTGTCCAAATCGCTGGCATTTAAAACAACGTCTCGGGTTAGGAACATACGGTCGCACAGAGAGTTTTACGTAGCCGGTCTCGATTGTTTTAGGTAGGATGCTTGAATTGAATGTAAGTATTAGGTGCTTTGTTGCGGTTTCAGTGTTGTTGCGTCTGATTTTTATGCGCTGCACATGTAATATGCCTTGGTCTTTCCATCCGTCTAGGAGTTCCTCTTCACTTAGTGTCTTAAGGTCTTCATCGGATACTACGCCCTTCACTGTGTTCATGGTACGATGTGCAGTAACTGATACAGGGATATTGCCAAAGGCTACGAGGTGTGAGAGTTTGTCGTACTGTTCCTTGTCTTTTAGTTCGAGGAGAATGTCCCCACTTGCCATCTTTGAGGCCTTATAGCCGGTTCCAATGGTGTCTTTAAGGCACTTGGCCACTAGAAAAGGTGATATTGCTCTGGCTTTGGTTGATGATTGTTCGCAGTGAAGGACATGGTATTTTGGAAATGTTTCAATGTTTTGAGGGAAAAACAAAGATGATGCATCGGTGCGTACTCTTTTCGGAGCACGATCAGTTACAGGGGGGTTTTGAGGTCCCATGAAAAATTGGCTTCTTCGGCATCGGCGCCTACCACCCACCACGGAGCCCAACAAGGGGACGCGGCAGAACATGTGAACAAGCCTGCCCTTCGCCAGCAGTACGCCGTTGCTATAACCGAATATGGTTTATCCTAGGCAGGATAGCCACACAAGGTTAACCCTTGCCGCCATGAAAAATCGGAAGTAAATGGAAGAGAGAAGAAGACAGGACAGATTTAAAGACGAGAAAAGACTAAGATATAGGAAGAGAGAGATAGGAAAAGGCGACTGCCGATTTCCCCTGGGTGGGTCAGCCCAGGGGTGCCGTCTACGTGAAGCCGGGGCCAAAGGGGTGTGTTGCCTCTGCCGGGGGGCCTTAAAGGTCCAATCACCCAGCGTCGGCTCAACCCCCAGGATCCCCTTTTCCCCGGACACGGCAAAGCCACGCACGGCTAGGCGTGGGAGGGAGCCGAAACTCCCCCGTTAGCTCGGGTCCGTGGTGTCGCTACACACCAAACGCCTACTTGCGCAGGCGCCCCTGCGGGGGTGTTCTATACTTCATGTTTATGACATGTATTCATGGTATGATAACAGTGTTGCACTTCTGTGCAAGTCACCCTCTTGAGCAAACAAAATTGCACTTGTATACATACTAGTAGCTCTCATAATGTCAGATAAGCAAGGAACAGGGCTTCTGATAATTTGGTGCACAAAATAAGCACAACTTATTTTTATGAAGTAAATATGATGTACTCTAAAGATTGTCGAATGCTTGCATTACAAGCAAATTACACTGAAACTTTTTTTAGGAACTAGCAGAGGTGCAAGAACAGTTTCTCATCGAGCTCCAACAGATTGCTTCCCTAACTACCAGCAGCTCATCCAGTGACCAGTTGTTAAAAGATGTAATTTCCCATCTGAAGAACATCAAAACTAGGAGTGGTGCTGACGCACTACTTCTATTGATTAAGCATGCTGAAGCAGTGGACCGGAAGCATGGCAGGCAAATAAAAGTGCATCCAACGAGTCTGGCGAGATGCAGGCCAGGCTTACCGAGGGGCTCAGTACGAATGCTCACAGAACGTCCAAGGAAAGTGGCAGGGCAGCAGAAAATGAAATGTTGCAATAAACTTAGCAGTAATTTGCAAGATAACGTACCAGCGGCTAAGTTTCATTACAGCCATGTACTACAGCCCCGCTCTATATCACTTGCAACAAGGCAGCGTGTGGCCTCTCTACTTTAAAGAGGCATGGCTTCAGCTTGACCTCATTTCCTCAACTAAACTATATTTTCTCGTTTAGGACCATCCCCAGGTGAGACTACAGTAACATAATCGAGGAAATGAGGGCAAGTTGAAGTCATGCGCAGTATTTGAAGTAGTGAGGCCACACGCTCCCATGTTGCTATTCATATTGAGGCAGTACATAGTGCTAGGATTTCCTACTTCAATCACTCTCAATGTGGCACCTCCTCCTTTCTGGTTTCTCGGACTTTTCTCACACTTTTCATAGATGAAACTCTTTCTTTTTTTTCCTAAGACTAGCAAATCCATGGCTTCCTTGTAGCAGCCTAATATCACGTTTTGCCATTTTTCATTGTTCTTACTTTGCTCATGCCTAGTTCTGTATTGGGTTGCAATAGTTTTTCTGCAGGTGGCATAGAAATTTGGCACACTTACTCCTCATGTTCTAGAATTTGTGCTGGCCTGTAAATATGTTTATGTTGCAAGATATTTCCATCACCGTGAAACATCAACTGCCAACCTGAATAGCTGCATGATAGTTTTTACAGCTGAATTCTTTTTACACTTATGTGGCTACTTTAATCGTTTGGTGCAGCATTGTTAAGCTGGGCTAGACTGTACATTTGCACCTAGGGCCCTCAGTGTTAATGTTTAGCAAAAAACTATGTCATCTTCCATGCCTTTTTTTGAGGCCCATAAGGTGTTTTAGGACATACTGAAAATGAACCGTTCATTTATGCCATCAGTGGCATGATGATAATAATATTATCTGAGGTTTACACCCCCAAAACACGATTTGATCATGAGGGATGCCATAGTGGAGGGCTCCGGAGGTTTTGACCACCTAGGGTTCTTACCATGTACCTAAATCTAAGTACATGGGCCTCAGCCTTTCCACCTTCACTGGAAATTCAGGCGCCAACGCGGGGATTCTATCCTTCAACCTTCGGGTCAGCAGTCTGGCACCATAACCACTAGACCACCATAGTGGGGTGACATACTGGCGTCCGAGACACCATGCCTCATATTATGTAAAAACGGTCTGCTTCATTTGTTCTGTATTTTCCATGTTGTTGTACTGAAGGCTAAACGAGGATCTTGTACCAGGCTGCAGCATGAACACTGATTCCATGCACTGTTGCAACGCTCACAGTGTATTTTTGTGCTAAGCCAAAAAAAAAACTCTTCTATCAACTGCTTTCCAGCATTGAACTACCTTCTGAGGCCCTGCCTCTCATGCATCATTCAACATTTTTAACCCCTTAAGGGCTTATGACGACCTGCGCTCGTCAAAGCAGTTGCCACTATTTTGCTTATGACGAGTTGTGGTCGTCATGAGTTTTCCGCAATGCTCCTACAGGCTTTTGACGAGCCCGGGTCGTCAAACGGGGATTTACGGAACCTGTGCTGCCATCTATGTTTAAGCACCGCAAGTTCCGTCATTGGCGGTGGTTATAGTTTGCACACTAGATGGCGGAATGTGTGCGCTTGTTTCCCGCGCGTTTTACAAACATGGCCTCATCCGTGCGGCGTTCTGATGCGGAGAATCTTCCTTCTTCAGACGATGAAAGCGAGAGTGATAAGGATGCCACCGTAGTGTTTTATTCTTCAAGTGAAGAAGACAGTAATGACGTTTTTACGGACAGTGACTCTGAAGGAGAAGACAGTAGCGATGATACAATGGCTAGCTCCCGTGAATGGTTTCGCATAGACCTCGACAACATCCCAGCCAGACCTCCACGGTTTGATTTCAGGGGTTTCACGGGACTGAAGATCACAGTAAGCTCTCCCCCTCATCCACTTGAGCTCTTTGAAGCTTACTTTGATGATGAGCTGCTTGATGTTATCGTCTTGGAGACAAACCGGTACGCTTCTCAGCTTCTGAATTCTAGCAAGCTGGGACAACATTCTCGCTTCCGAAAATGGTATGCACTTACGCGAGAAGAACTTCGCGTTTCTCTGAGCCTCCTGTTGCTGCAAGGCATTGTGCAAAAACCAAATGAAAGGATGTACTGGTCTAGGAATCGGCTGGTTGAGACTCCGGTCTTTGGCGAGATAATGTCCAGAAACCGCTTCGAACTAATAATGAGAATGTTGCACTTTGTCGACAACACGACAATCGAAAATTGTGAAGGACACCCTCAACCTCATCTGAGGAAAATCTGGCCGGTTTATCAGGCACTTCTTGAAAAATACCGGACATTGTATGTGCCGGAGCGGGACGTCAGTGTCGACGAGAGCTTGCTGCTCTTCAAAGGCCGGCTCAGCTGGAAGCAGTATATGCCCCTGAAGAGAGCGAGGTTTGGCATAAAGTCATTTTTGCTGTGCGAATCTTCAAGTGGGTATATATGGAACTCTGTAATTTATACAGGGAAAGAAACGAACAATGAGATCTCGTCAGAAGAAGCAGCAACCTTCGGAATGGCGACGAAAGTTGTTTTGAAGCTTCTGGAGCCCCTGCTAGACAAAGGCTACTGCGTCACAACTGACAACTTCTACACCTCACCAGAACTGGTTGACTTTCTTTTGAAGAGATCAACTGACATCTATGGCACGACGCGAGCCACTCGCAAAGACCTTCCGCCTGGTTTCGCCAAGGCAAAGCTCAAGAAAGGCGAGATCGTTGCCTTTCAAAGGGGCAAGTGCTTGGCTGTTCAGTGGATGGACAAAAAACTGGTGACGGTTCTATCTACAGTACATAGTGCTGAAATGGCGCGATTCATTGACAAAATGGGCAAAGAAACCCTGAAGCCAGAAGTTATACTTGATTATAACCATACAATGGGAGGAGTTGACAGAGCAGATCAGATGCTGGCGAGCTACTCAGTGCCACGGAAACGAAAAAAGATCTCCTACAAGAAGATCTTCCAACACCTCTTGGATGAGGCGACCTACAATTCATTCGTTCTGTACCAGAAAGGAGGAGGCCGAGCATCCCATCTGGAGTATAGGCTAAGGCTTATTGATGAGATCACCACGAAGTACTCTCCCAACACCGGCACCAAGAAGAAAGGACGGCCAGGGCGCCCCCTGAACGCAAAACGGTTTGGTGAGCGCCACTTTCCATCGCACATACCACCAACAGAGAAGAAGCAAGAACCGACACGCCGCTGCGTAGTCTGCAACATGAAGCGAGATGTAAATGGCAAGAACATCCACAAGGAAACCAGGACCTGGTGCAGGTGGTGCGAGAAGGCTCTCTGCGCAGTGCCGTGCTTTGAACGCTACCACACGGATGGTAGCCTCAACTAGCTTCAAGTGAACTATCAGGAAATTGTTTGTTTTCTGCAAGGCAATTCAAACCCGACCCGTGCTTTCTGGAGTTGCAGAAATTAATCTGTGAATACACCAGAAATGCCCCAAATATAGGGTATTATATGGGGTAAAGAATGACCAATTAAACATGATTATCGACTATAAACAATTTTCGCAAATATTTTTGTGTTTTGAACACGTTTCTGAAGCATATCACATCATTAAAAATTTGGCCATATTGGTGCATAATATATTTGTTTAATGAGCCCTTAAGGGGTTAAACGTGCACAGTGGCTTACTTGAGAACTTTGTAGAATGTAATGCAAAAATTTGCATGGTGCCTTTCAAAAAAAAAACGCTAGTGTTGCTGAAGAACCTTTAGTTCAGCTACAGGTAAAATCACTTGAGCTCCTATCTCAAGTCTGTTTCACAAAAGCAAAAATCCTCTATTTAATGTTTGCTTGCATTTTATAGAAGTTGTATTTTTGTGTTGCTGCTTCAATTTCAAAGTGATGTCACTAAAGACAGAAGTATGTGGGAATAACAGCAGAGCAAAACTTGCAGCATATATAAGGCTGTATGTTGTCAACCACCACGGCTGTTCAACAGACATTTTCTGTTGCACTGTCTCCTTCGCAATGAAAAGCACTACCACAATCTTGGCACACTCACATGCAGCTGATTTGCAGCGACATTAGTCAAGTTGGTTGGTTCGTCAAACTTTAGTCAAGTGAAAATATTTTTTAATGAAATATGGGCAGACTTGAGTAGGAAAACACGGGTAAATTTTTATCCTTCCTTTCATTCATAAGAAAAATTGAAGAGCTATTTCATGCTTCATTAATGCACCACCTGAACAAATTTTACCTTTCGTCACCTCAGTGCCTAGGATTTTACCAAGAACATTCCACTGCAATGGCACCAATTACTCTAACAGAGAAATTGACACCAGTTACTCTAACAGAGAAAGCTGAACACCAATTCACAGAAGTTTGATTGTAGATTTGCATTCATCAACTTGATGAAGGCCTTCAACACCATAAACCATTGGTCACGACTTGATAAACTTTAATCTTTAAGTCTATCTCACCTGCCCGAAGAAAGCTTCTCCCAATGATCTTCAATGCATTATCTGCTGCTCGACACACATACGTTCGGTCCCACAAATTCATTCATTTGCATGCTCAAACCGAACTTGCTGACATCCTCAGCTGCACTTTTCACCTATCACTATCTATTTCAATGCTTCAGCTGACCACTGGTTACATGTACTTCTCATGATCTGACCGGCTGAGATTTCTTGGTCAGACCAAGTAGTAATATCATTTTTTAAAACACAAAAAAAAGGCCAAAGACAAAAGATGCCTTCTTCGTCTCACAAAGGCCTCTGTAATTAAAGTTGGCAGTAGATTTGCACACACCCGCACACATAAAAGTTTGACACATCACGTAACCCCATGTGGGCACACAATAGTAGTACAGTCAACACAAGCAATAGATGCACACTTAGGCTGACGACACAACCATCTATACATTGTGCAATTCAGCAGCCACGCTTTAGAGTAGCTATAAAGGTGCAGTGAAGGCAAATACTAATTTGGCGTGCATTGTTGAGATAGAATCGCACAAACCTGTTTGTAACTGCGTGTTCTGTCCCATAACTGCGACTGCCACCAGGGGCCCGAATTAGGCGAGCGGCTCCACAACAGCTCAGTCTTCGGACCTCTAAATCTTCGTCGAACCTGTGAGTAACGCTCTAAATTTGCTCGCATGGTTATATCAGGGTTCGAAGCACTTCAAGGGACACGAAATAGGCACCCAAACCAGTTACAACTCGAGAAATCAACGACTAATACTTCGGTTCCGCAGCCTCGCCGCTACCATCTTAGCTTGAATCTGCGGGGAAAAAACATTTTTTTTTTTCACAGAAAATCAACTTTGTTTACCACGTGTATCCACCACTATGGGGGCTGCCATCTTGACTGGGAACTCTAGCGCCCGCTCCCTGGAGTTCAAAAATTGAGTCAAAAGGCAAAAGATCCCAACAAATATCTGTAACATTATCTAATCACGCAGAAGAAGGATTTCTGGTTCTGAGCTGAATCGAACCAGCATTTGACTGCCGAAAACAACGAACAAGCAATTTTTCCCCACTATATCACCATATAGAGACCGCCATCTTGTGTGGGACCCAGCCACTTTGTGGACGAGTCATATCTCGGCTTCTAGACACTCGAGGACGACAATTCAAGTCTCAATCAATTCGTTAAAATGTGGAGATAGTCGTAGGAAAAACCCCAAGCGCCCAATTCAACTGAGCACCAAAAAGCTACTTATTCAGGAGACATCTTCAATGTTGCCAGACTACTCTCACTGTTCGAGCTAGATTTGGCAGAACAGTTTCCACAGTGAGATAAGCTCACCGGAACCGCTCCTCCACCTTTTAGTCGATAAACACAGGATATTCAAACCAAGAAAACCTCAAAGGAAGCTCGTCAACGACCCTACAGCTCAGGAAGATGCCGAACTCACAATCAAGCTCCTCTTCGCAGCAGACAAACCCACGTCACAAGTCTCAGAACGAGTGGATGAATCAGCAGACAACTCATTCCTCTCAACGGGCAACTCCTCATCAGAAGACAGCTGCCGATGAACGCAGGAAAGGAAAAACAACCAAGAAGTCGAAATCCAAAGAGAATAAGCAACACACTCAGAAAATCTGACACAGTGCGGGGTCAAACGAAGGATTCTATCCACTATGAAAACTATCCCAGGGTTCGGCACAGATGAGGAAGAGGACAACGAGGATAAGGCAAGAGAGCCCTCATCAGCACAGGTGAATCAAGAACCAAAAGACTCGTGGGACGACCCTTCAGACAACGAAGGTCAACGACAGGAGGAACCGAAAGCATCATAGGACGATTCTTCAGACAACGAAGGTAAGCGATATGAAGAAGACCTGTAACATCACCAGCTTTAAAGGAAGACCACCAAAGGGTACCCTCCACTCCACCAGGAGGAGAAACAAGACTACCCTACTCACCAGAGTTGCCAAGGCAGACAAGGCGATCATGAAAGCCCTTATAAAAATTGCTACAAGCACAGGACAAGAAGGAGTGGCAACACAGATAGATACCATCATCTCTGAACAGTCTAGGTAAGTTTTACAGGTTGTAGTTCAGCGTGTGTGGTTAGGTTAGTTTTGCAAGAGCTTTAGGAGTGTGGTTAGGTTTGTTTAGGTTCGGTTGGGTTAGGTTAGTAAGCTGATGAAAATAATTATTGAACAATTCAAAGAAATTGCCTACCAAAAAAGGAAAGACCTCCGAGTTGGAGAAAACAACGTCAGAAAACGAGCGTCAAGAAAGGGAAAAAGAAACAGAGCTTCAACCTCCAGTCGAGGCAGAAGAACGGAAATCATACGCGTTGGTTCCGACTTCCGAAACAATGGTCAAACGGAAGATGGCGGAACGCAAAGAAGAAGATTAACACCCCTGATGAGGGCCTCCCTGATGCTACCATGAGGGAAGGCAGACGGGGGATAATCCTCACCATGGCTTCAAAGGAATCATCTGGCAAGCTGGAGAAGATTCTTCGAGCAAGAAACGAATTCCAACAGCTAAATGTGAACAAACCAAAACGGAACAGGTTAAACATCAAGGTAATTGGGCTAGATAAGGAGTTCACAAACGACGCCCTCCCGGAACGAATAATAGAGCAAGATGGCCTTGCGTGCAATCCTGAAGACATTCTGGTAAGGGAATCATGGTAGGGCAAACAAGGAACTCTGGTCCTCGTCCTTAACAAGGCAGGACTAACGGCACTCAAGGAAAGGAAGCATATTAACATTGGTTGGAGTAGATGTCCTTGGTTTGACCACATTTCGCTTCCTCGCTGTTCAAGGTGTGCACAATACGGGTGTACACACTTCGACTGTCAGGGCCCAATCCGCTGCACCAACTGCGGCTGAGGGGGCCATAGGCAGAATAAATGCCACGAGAAAGCATTCTTCAAAGTCTGTAAGGGAGAGGGCTATCCAGGCGACAAAGATCATTCAATGATGTCTTGCCAATGCTCCGTTTACCAAGACAGCGTGGAATTCGAAAAGAGGAAAATTCTGGCTCAACTAGACTAGCGCGCTAGGTATCAACCTAACTTATTATTCCCTTTACATACCCTACAACAACTTTTCTACAATACAACATGGCCCACACAACGAACGGATCACCATCCCTCTCAGAAATACAAATAATCCAGGCAAACTTAGGCAGGGCATTCAAAGCAAATCAGGCAATTCAAAATTTTCGACAGGAAGAAGAATTCGACATATCTGTACTTCAAGAACCGTATTCGCTCAACAACAAAGTCATAGGATTTCCACTAAGCATAACGTCATAGCCAACAACAAAGACCGAAAGACAGCAATCATAAAACACAAATAAAACATAACCGCTTTCCCAATTATCATAGAACGAAAACTAATAGCAGCCAAGCTAAAGAAACGTCAAAGAGAATTGTTAATTATCAACTGGTACTGTCCTCCGAACGAAGACATAGAACCAGCAATGTCAACAATAGAACAAATTTACAGAAATTTCCAGACATTGAAACGATAATAATGGGCGACTTCAACTCAAATCATCGAATTTGGGGAAGCACGGAGACTGATAAGAAAGGCGAAAAAGTTTTAGAATTCTTAGTTTTACACAACCTGACATTATTAAATGTAAAAGAGTCACCTCCTACTTTTAAAACAAGTAGGGCGAGGGGTTGGATCGACCCCACCATATGTGACAAAAACCTCAACCAGGATATTAAAAGCTGGGAAGTACTTAAAAATAATAATCATAGTGATCACAGATACATAAAAGTGGTTATTACAAACAAAGACCCTCCAGAGGAGTACGGTCTAACGTTAAAAGGTCAAACAAAAGTTATGGAAAAGTTGTAAACTGCTCCCTGGTTTGAGGAAGTCCAGGAGAAAATAGAGAAACTTAAGGATTTCAGTAAAAAGAAAAAACCTCCTAAACAAAAGCCGAACACTGGGTGGTCAAGAGACGTAGAAATCGAAAAGAAGAAAGTCAGAGCACTACGAAGGAAGTATCAAAAGACGAAAGGGGATATCAAAAAACAATACAAAAAGGAATACTATTAAGAACACGACACGCATAACAATATGATAGAACAGGCTAAAAACAACAGTTGGAAAACTCTATGTACCAAGGCTACGAAAAATCCATTCATCCTACCATATAAAATTGCACGAAATAAAATGAGAACCAAGGTCACGTTCAGGAACATCACAAAAGAAAATAGAGAAGTCGCAAAGACTTTTCAGGAAACAATAGAACACATTCTAGAAAAATTATACCCCAACGGGACAGAAAGTGACCAACCAGGACACAGTCAAATACAATCAAGTGACGACACCACAAACAACAACAAACACGGAGAAATCGGTCATCGCAAACAGAAACAAGAGAACGAAGCTTATCCAGTGACGACCTCCCATTTACAGAGATTGAAGTAATGCAGGTAGTAAAAAATTTGAGGAAAGATGTAGCTCCGGGACCAGACAACCTAAAAACTAATCTTATACAGGTACGAAAGGCACAAGACTTTCTTTGTCAATCTTTAAACGCATGCTTAAAGCACGGACACTTTCCTCAAAGGTGGAAAGAATTTAAAGTTACATTGATTCCAAAAGGAAATGGAGAAGACAAACCCGAGGAAAACAAATACTGCCCAATTGCAATAAACTCGATTTTGCGAAAAATATTAAAAAAAAACTCACAAAATATAGATTACTTCTTGTATAAAAATCACCATATTTTTTGTTTCAAAATCACCCGCGACAGCCGAGGAGTGAATATAGCCAGCACATTCGGAAGTGCCGAGCCCCTAGAAAGCTGCCAGCGGTACGACCGCAAGAAGAAAGGTGCGAAATTCAGCAGCCTCCTATGGTGAAGACATACAACACCTTTATGGGTGGAGTAGACCTCCTAGATGGGCTCATGGCATACTACAGAATTTTGCTAAAGTCAAAAAAATTCTACCTCAGATTTTTTTTTTTCATTTTGCTGATATGGCTGTTGTGAAGAGCTGGCTTCTCTACCGAAGGGATTGTGATGCTCTAGCAATCGCCAAAAAAGAGCAACTAGATCTTTTAGCATTCAAGGCTTTTCTAGCCAGCTGCCTCTGTAATGAGAACAAGGACATGATGAAGAAGTGGGGCCGGCCGTCTCTTTCTGTGGCAGCAGAGTCTGAAAGGAAGAAAAGAAGATGCCCAACAGCTCCAACACTTAATGCTCAAGTCCGTCATGACAATGTTGGCCACTGGCCTGAAGTGTCGCAGCAACGACAACGATGCAAAATGCCTGGCTGCGAAGGCCAACCTGTTTCTTTCAGCGCAAAGTGCAAAGTTCATCTTTGTATAAACAAAAGCTCAAAATGTTTCATTTCTTTTCACAAGAGCTGACCTACAAGTGTTCTGAGCTTAAAGAAATGAGCTCTCAAGTATGTTCGAAAATAAACATTTTCTGATCCATTACGACCCGTTGTCGCGTTTTCGCGACATAGCCGTAACTTTTTTCCTAATACCCCTACATGTATAAAAGTTGTTGTGTAACTTCTTCATAACCAGACCATAAAAAGCCACAGCGAAAGGAATTTTTTTATGTCGTACACTAAATTCAGGCTAGAAGAGGTTAAGAAGTGAAGTGTATTGCACCAAGACTGCAGAAGAGTTGACAAAACTGAACCTGGATAATGGAGCGTTCTGGAAGGTGCGCCCGGAAGTTGGGGTGGACAATGAGAAGGCTATGGAAGGCTGGGACCCTGCAGAAAAAAAAAAAACTTTTCACCTTCGGGCTCGTGCATTCTACATCACTTGTGCAAAAGCACTTCTCCAGAAGCTTCCTCTCACAAACAAAGTAATCATGCATGCAAAGTTCCTTGCCTTAAGATGTGAGAATGCTGAACAGGAGGTGTGGTCCTTGCGAAACATTGCCGGGCAGCTTCAGCCTCAGGTCATTTGTGGGGATCAAGTGTCGTCGCTGATCGACGAATAGAACATGCTTAAGTGTGATGAGGACAGAGGCACCCTGCATTTGGAAGGAAGGGTGGATGTGTACTGGGCCAAGGTCCTTTGCCTGAAGACTACCACCGGAGAACTGAAGTATCCGTTGCTGTCTAAGATTTTCAAAGCACTGCTTTGCTTACCACATGGCATTGCTGATGCTGAAAGAGGTCTCAGTGAAAACAAGAACCTGTTAGATGGAAGAAGCTCGCTGAACATTGCCAGCATAAATGGCATGCGCCAAGTGAAGCGCTTCCTTCAACATTATGACGAGGACACAACTAAAGTGCCACCAACCCTGACCTGCTGAAGAGTGTGAGGCAAGCTCAGACTAAGTATGCGCAAAGATTGAGCCTTGAGGCAAGCTCGAGCAAGCGCAAGGCAACGGAAGATCTTGTCGTAAAGCAGCCCACTCACAAAGCAGCAAAAGCTGCTATGAGGACCAAGTGGCAGCCAGCAAGGCATTGCTCACGAGTGCAGAAGAAATAATCAACCCAGGTGTCAAGAAAAAAGACATAAATAAAGTGTCAAGTGGCAATGTACTGTTGGCAAAGGGGAATGCCAGCCTGGAGATTGCACTTAAAAAGCTCAGTGAGCTCGAAGAGATTTCTAAAAAAAAAAGCATTGATGTGTGGTGTTTAGACTAGACAAGTTGAATGGTGTCAGGCCCGTCAAAGGCTGCCCTCTCCCATATCAGGAACCTGTCCTCAGCCACCCTGCATGTGGCCGCTACGGTGGTGGGGACAGTGCTCTGCTGGCCTGCTTTTGCTGGAGGCTCATTCCAGAACTGCCCGCAACATACCATGGCCCACGCACTCTCGTCACGCCCCGGAGTTGCTTCCATCCGAGTGAACCAACACCGCAACGTGCTAGCAGAGAACTTGACTTTCCAGGATTGCCTCGAACAGCTCTTGGCCCCCACAGAGCTCAAGGAAATTCTAGCCAGTCAGCCCGCCGAACCAGCATGAAATTCCTCTATGGGGTGGATGGCGACGCTGCTGACGAACGCTGCTTTTTCGACTCCAGTTGGATGTATGGGTCCTATTGGCAACCAGGGAAGGCAATACAGTTCCAGTGTGCTTTGAGGGCACAGTTTGCCCAGACCATGAGACGCTCTTCAGAGTATGTTTCCCTGTCCGACCAGCCAGGCCATGCTCACCCCAGTGCAGGCAGTGTGGACGGCGTGCCTACGTAAAAGAGACGTGCAACTAGCCAGACAGCTGCATCAGTTGAGGCCAGACCCACCCAAAAGTGTCGGACTGCCAGCGTCTCCGATCAGTGAACTGCGGCAGCCCTCATCACGCTGACACACCAGACTGTCTTCGCTGGCAGGAGTAGAGACGAGGCTACCATCATGGCTTCTTCGACGACAGCCCTTTCCAGACGAGCAGTCGCGCTGCTGTGAGAGAGGAGACGAGGGAAATTCAATCTTATGCAAGAATAATCCCAGCACCATAAACCCTCCACCGGCCACCGCCGGCAGCCGTGAACAACACTCCAGCTGTGCCTGTGGCCCCGGCTGCTTTTGTTGTACAGCCTCTTTTGCGCATCTCCCCGCCTGCCGCCACTGCCCCCAGGAACCAGCCTACAGAGGCCCCTGCCCCGACGCCTCTAGTAGAATATCTTATGGGCCCCCTTTTGCTCTCCTTGCAGGCTGACGTTGCTTTGCTTCCGCCAGAGCACCCGCTTCGTGCCATGTGTCTACAGGCAGGGGCTTGGCAAGAGGACAAAAACCAGCCCTGCTAGACCTCCTACCAGACTATATCAGCCCTAACGTCTGAGTGTCCTCGAGTGGAACGTGCACTGATTAGGACCACAGAGAGACTTCGCAAAACACCTGCTGCACAATGACTATGACCTCCTCGCACTACAGGTCTACTCCCAGGCAGACCAGTTCGAACTACCAGGCTACGTCGGCTACAGCAGCCAGACCAGCTGCACCTGGATGACTGTCGTGCTGCCCCCTGCCTTCACAACAATCACCCGCAAGAACTTGCCCGCTGTATCGTCTACGTGATACAGGAAGTGCTGCAGGCCGAGGTACTTGTGGCTGATCTGGTCAGTAGACCCTTCCTCCGAGTGCTGTGCTGTCTGTGTTCACCTCGACGGGGCCTACACTGCGGTGGCCAGCGTGTACATCAGACCCAAGAAACCCTGGGAACCCCAGTGTCTTCGGCAGCTTGCGCTGCCAACTGGGGAAGGACTTCCTGCTGTGTGGTGATGTCAACACCCACCATCCAGCTTGGGGTGGCCGCAAGACTGACCTACGAGGCTGAGAGGTGCGCGACATCCTGCTGCAGCTGGGCCTGGTGATCCTCAACACCGGGGCCTTCACCTACCTTCGTCGTGGAACCAACGCCACCAGCACAACCATAGACCTCAGCGTGGCCAAGGAAGGTTGCCAGTATGCCTGGTGGCCGTTTCCGGACACCTGGGGCTCGGATCCTCTGCCTATCCGGCTGACCCCTTTCTGAGTCAAGGCCCCCGGGGACCAGAAGTACCGCGTGGTCGACTGGCAAGTAGACCGGCAGCTGTTCAGGCAGGACACGGGCGGCAAGGAACTCATGCTGACAGTGCCCAGTGCCTGGACTGCAACCGTCATCATCAAAACACATGGAGGCCGCTTGTTCCGGACATCGAGCACCTAGCCTTGAGGGCAGTGCGGAGGCGGGCAGGACGCCAGGCTGTAAAGAAGGCTCAATCAGAGCTTTGGACAGTGTTCCAGAAGGTCGACGCCGTCTGCAGACGCCAAACACAACGAAGCAGGAACCAGGGCTGGGTCGGCGTCTGTGTCTACTTACCCTGCTTTTACTTACCCACCATAGTTGTGATGTCTTAATTGTGACTGCTGACTCAAAGATCGTGGGTTTGAATCACAGACGCCGGAGGCATATTTTAGGGAAGCAGTAAGGTAGGGGTTTCAGCTCTGATAGGTGCATGTCAAAAAAAAAAATCTCAATGTGGTAGAAATTTTCGCCATCCTCCATTACTCATCCCTTATAATGACATTCTGGTCATCATTATATATTCCCTTTCCATTTCAGCAGTGGAAACGCGAACATTTGCAGTTGACTATCTCACTAGTACTGGTGCCCAGCTCCCAGGTGACAGCCATGCTGACTCATCAGAATACAGTGCCAAGTATGGTACTTATTCACTGCTGGGCGTCAATAAATCCTATAATTAGCATGCAGCTTGTGCAGGTGAAAAACATTATTTTGTTTACGTGTGTACAGTACATTAACATCAGATACTGAACATTTTTATGTTGATTTCCCATTGCCATCAAATGAAGTCAGCAGTAGTTGTGCTATGGAACTGAAGCATTGAAAAGGACACTAAAGGGACTAGACAAAAAGAAAGTGAGTGCGCACGAGCTTGTTACACACAGTTATGTCCAGGTGTGGAAGCATGTGGAGCATCATCGGCCTGATATTCCACACTTCATCGATGCTTGGCATGTCACCAAAGGTGAGTACATTGTTTTAGTGCTTTCTTTGTTAAAAGTCCTTGTTGTTAGAGGGCCAACTATTGGCCACCAACGTCCCTTCCAGAAGAATAGTAGTACAGTGTACTAGAATTGGGAAGTGTGTCGTCCGCAGGGCCGAACAATGGGAGCTGAGGGGTCACTGCCGCGATGAAAATCGCGGCGGTCTGGTAGGGGCGCCACCAGCAAGAGGGATGCTTCTCCGGCTGCAGCAGCTCCGGCGGCCGGCCTAACGAGACGTTGCAGTGGCGCTCGCTTGTTTTGTTCTAGGTGTGTCGTGGAGGAAATTTCTCCTCCTTTTTTGAACCTACGGTGAAGAATGTGCTCGTCGTGAACTGGTGCAGCGGCGACGTGAACCAGTGGGATGGCGGAACGACGGCGGGACAAGCGCGACCGCATGTGTTTTGTGCCATACTGCAACAGCGGCTATTGATCGCGCAAAGAAGCGCGGTCGCTGTTTCGTGTTCCGGCGGACATCGTTCCGGCGGACGTCGAGTCAAATGAAGGCAAAGAACGAGCAAGTACCTGAGGAACTACTGTTCGAAAAAATTAAGGGCCTTCCGCAGAAGCAACAAGCTGCTATGCTGTCAGGACTTGCTTCGAAGCAGCTTGCCGAAAATCCAAGAAAGGAACGAAGTATGGCGAGGAGTGGCTTTTAGAATGCATATTGATGCGGATGAGGAGCCCCAAGCTCTATGAACATTTAAGGCGTCAAGACATCCTAACCTTGCCTGGCCGCACCTGCCTCAACAAGGCTGCACAGCATTTCAAGAGTGGCTTTGGGTTCAACCCAAACGTTTTCACAGCCTTGAAAGAAAAGGTCAAGGAACTAGATGGCTTCAATCGGCACGGGGTGGTCGTCTTCGACGAAATTAAACTGTCAGAGCACATCGACGTAAAGCCCTCTGGTACGTATCTGCTGCTCTAGCCATAATACATCAGCAATGATTCATCGAATCTTGTATAAACTCATATTGCCTGTCGTATCAGCAATAGTAGCATATGCTGAAGTGGCACAATTTCCTTTTGCGTAGTACACAGTTACACACATTCAGTGCCCCGAATGTTTTTACACTGTGTCTCGAACACAGGCTGCATTGATGGCTTCGTCGACCTGGGCCAATTCCAGAATGAAAAGTCTGGCAAAGAACTTGCTGACCATGGCCTGGTGATAGTTTTCCAGCCATTTACAGGTAAAGCTTGCAAAATTACAGCCTGAGCATACATTCTGTTTGGAATTTGCTGTTCTAGCTGGAGAAATCACTTGCCATATATATTTTATGACACGTGATGATTTGTACTCATTGGTTTGGATTTTGGTTTCAGGAAGTTGGATGCAGATTCCGGGTGTCTTCACCTCCAAAAGTAACGTAAAGGCAGATGTACTGTCTAAGATTGTGCTCGAAGCCACGTTGCTCTGCAAACAAGCAGGGCTCCATGTTGGTGGTGTCACATGTGATGGAGCCACTTGGAACCACAGCATGTGGAAGATTTTTGGCATAAAAGGCAAGTAACTTTAATTTTTATGTGCATATCCCAATAGTCATAAACAAGCTGTATCGTGTGGACCTTGTTTAAATAATTGGTACACTGCAATACAGTTGAAACACTTTTGTGATCATATTATCTTTGTCCGCTTTTGTAAACGCAGGGTCTGCAACGAGCATCCAGTCAAAGTGCCCTCACCCGGTGGATGACACTCGGGCACTTCACTTTTTCTCGGACTTCCCCCACTTGCTGAAGAATGTTCGAAACGCATTTCTGCAAACAGGTTACGAGACACCTAAAGGTCGAGTTCACGCTGACTTCATCAAGGAAGCCTGGAAGGAGGACAACAAGAATGTGACTCTTAAGATCATGCCTCACATAAGTCGAGTGCACCTTTATCCGCCTTCTTTTGAAAAAATGAGGGTGGCACCAGCACTCTTCATCTTCATTGAAGAAGTGTTGAAAGGGCTCTTTTGTTACAGGAAACACATTGAGAAGGTCTTCAAGCCCTTAGCGAGTGAAACAGAAGCATTTATAGCAAGAATGTCAAAATTAACCAAAATTATGACCTCAGGCATTCCAATGGCCGCCCTAAAGGTGGACTCTTCTGACATTGGCTTTTTAAGAGAGTTTCTTGACTTCTTGAACGAGTGGGAAGCACATGCAAAAAATGCTAAAAAGGGTTTTTTGTGTTCTAACACAGCAGAGGGCCTCCGTGTCACTTTGCAGTCGGCACTGGATCTTGTACAATACCTGCCTTCGCAATTTGGCTTTAAGTATTTGCTGACATCTAGACTAAGCCAGGACAAGCTGGAAAACCTATTCGGTATTGTGAGGCAATTTAATGGTGCCAATGACCACCCAACGCCAGCCCAGTTCTTGGCAACAATAAATGCGCTAGCATTTTACAACCTTGCAAAACCACCAAAAGAAGGAAATTGCAGCCCTGAGGTTGTTAACGCACTGCTTGCTCACACAAATGCTGAAACCAGCCATCATCAGCCCAGTCCAATTGATGCACTTGACCTGCTTTTCGATGAAGGAAGGCTTGATGATGTTGAAGAAGCTTTGAAGATCCTGCCTCCAGAAGACCATACTGAGTATGTCACCCACCACAGTTCAAGTCGCCTGGTACATTATGTCGCAGGCTATGTGGCTCGGAAGGCCAGGCAGAAAACTGGGTGTACGATATGCACCAAGCACTTGACCATAAGCAAGGCGTCCGCAGTGTCTGACACCCAAACTGAATTCATCCGTCAGACCGCGGTGGTCTCCTTTACCCGTCTTCTGGTTTGGCACAGCTTGTTGATACGCTAGAAGAGTCGTTCACGGTTTTCTTTAGCTCTAGGAAAATTGCAGCAGCTAGCATGTGTGACTTTGCAGCATTCTTGCAAAATGTGGAAATCCCTACACTTGGGTGTAGTAACCACGCAAAGGACTTCACACTTGTGATTGTGAAGTTTTATGTTTTGCTTCGTTTTTATGCTAAGTCATTGAACCAAGACAGAAGCACTAAACGTGATCAGAAAAAGCAATTGAAAATGAGGAGGTGCACATAACTTCAGATAAAGTGCAACACTTCTCATTGCCCTATTCATTTCTCTTTTTTTGCATACACTTGGTCTTATTTATTATGCTTTCTTGTGCAGTGTGTTCCCTTGTACTTTATTACATTTTTATTGTTTCATGACCTTGGACTTTTTTTATTTCATCTGATGTTACAAATGAACAGTTTTACAATGTTACAAATGAGCAGTACACTTATCTGTGTACTTATGTTTTCATTGACTTTTCTTATGCCTCATGTGTTATAACCTGTCACTAATATTTTTTTTGTACTTTGATTCTTGCTTTCGCCCATGTTGCAGTCACTTGTTCTTGCTTGTACATTCTGGTGTCCACACTTTTTTTTTTACTTCTGTTCATTTTTGTTGCTGCTATTGTGGGTGTATGCATGATGGAAGTTATTTTTGTTGTGACCATTTAGATCGAGTTTTTTGTATTTTTGTGTCGATTGTACCCAGTAAAAATGATTTGGAAATACAGCACGCAATTTGGTCTAGCAGTTGTTTATTACTCTGTGCCTCCGCGATCGTATCGCTAATCTTGTCTAGGCCTTCGCCCCGTTGTCACTGCGCATTTAATCAGAATATACGAGCCTCGTCAATTATTCCTTTAACGTGTCTGAAAATATGCGTCCGTTAGCCAAGCTGTCTTTGAATATCAGAACTAGAGCGGATGCAGTAGAGCGGATCCGATTCTCCCAGAGACATTATAAAAGCACCATAAAAATGGGGAAAATGCCGACTATCTGTGAACAGCATGCTTACTGCAAGTGAGCGTGACATCTTTTTTCTTTCTTCCGAGAAACAGTCTTAAGGTAAGAGTCAACAGAACTTCCGGCTTCCCAACGGCGTGCTCCGTTGCGGAGCAGACGAAATGTCCCCGCCGCCGCGGACTAGCGAAGCGGGTCGTCTCAGCGGGGACTGCTCCGCGCGCCGTGAGATGGCACTGCATGTAAGAGGGATGCTGAGAGCTGGTTGGGAGAGGAGGGTATCATCGCTGAGGCAACCCGTTTTGCGCCCGCGCACGACACACTTGCCAATTCTAGTACACTGTAATAGTAGTCACCTCTGGTGCAGCTGAGGTAAAAACGGCAGGCGTAGTCTTTGGCATAGCAGACATATGCGGCCTCACTTCGTTCATGTGACGGTATTCGTTTGCTTAGCCACGCCGCTGCCGCCACTCATGAAACCTGGGTTTTTATGAGAATACCCTGTAGCCACATTATGCCTGTACAAAAGCTGTAAGCCCACGGTGACTGACCAGTGGAATTTGCATGTCCCATGTGCTCTGCTTGCAGTCAATGTCATCACTGGGGTAGAAAATACATAACGAGAACCTTTTCTATCTAACATCCCAAAAAAAAGTTTCACGGGCGGCTTGCTTTCTTTCTCAGGTGCACTATGATGGCACAACCATAAGATTTGGGCCAGGCATGTTTTCACTATGTCTCTGTCCACTTTCTCAAGACTATCATTCATTATTCTAACCTGTTTCACCTTAAGGGGGGACGCGGCACTTCGGGACCGAAAATCAGCCAAAAAATCGAGTTTTCGCGGACCTTCTTTTCGCGTTCCCGACATCATTGCGCACCTATTTACAAAATTTCATAGCCGAATACCATCAACTTTTATCGTTATTCAACTTTAAAAAACCGAAAACGGGCGTCCTGCCCTTTAAATTGAGGGCAAATAGCGCAGGTTTCGGCTCTACGATACGCGGGAACTACGCGCTCGATCGGCGCCGTTTTGGTCTTGTTTGAAAGAACGCGTTTTCAGCTGTTTTTTTTTTTTATTCAGTAAGCAACATTGAGCGTTTCCCCGGCTCGAAAAACGGGGCCTCAAAGACGAAGAGCCGCGCTAACTGCCATTGGCTAAACGGCGCACGTGACTGAAATGGCGCTTTCCGGTTGGCTGGAAGCTCGCGGCTTGCGCCTGCATACGCGACCCGACGCCATTTTGAAAGGGTTACCGCTGTGACGCCTCGAAATCGGCAGAGCACTCTGAAGCTTCTGATCGTATCGCCATGCCTGGAAACGCAAAAAAGTATCGGACCGTGCACGCATTTGGTCGCAGGAAACGCAAAGGTCGTGGGAGAAAGTCTACGAAGTCATCAGAGCCCTTGGTTGACTCCGACGAACGATGTGTCGACGCTCCGCGGCCGTTCAGCGATGGTGCGACCGAGCGCGTTGCCTCCGACGACGATGACGGTGAAGCGAACTCCGGACGACTACGAATCGACGCCAAGGTGGTGACAAACGCCGAAGTTGAAGAAAATCATGCCCGGGAGAAAGCGACGCTCGACCGGCTTTCATCGGCGCCAGCAACTGCACAGAAAATTGACTTTTTCACCGCGAGTTGTAGCGAGGCAACCGCACAGGACTCGGACCACGCTGCTCCTTATCTGCTTATGCATCTAGATATCCTAAACGCGATAATGGGTGCCTTGTGTTGCAAAGCCTGCCACGGACCGGCTATGATCGTCAGAGGGGATCGGGACTACAGACTTGCCGTGAAAGTGCTAGTGCAGTGTGAAAGGTGCGGCGAGATCGCGAATGAATGGACTTCGCCCCGCGCGAACGGCACGAAAACGTGCAATCCGTTTGAAGTAAATCTTCTCGCTTCGAGGGCGATGGTGGCTACCGGCAATGGCCAAACGAAAATGAACGATATTTTCGCAACAATGGGCATCTCACACCGCGGTATGCACAACAAGACGTTTCAGCGGCATTTGAAGAACACGCTGGCACCCGCTGCAACGCGAGCGGCTGAGTCCGCTATGAGCGAATGTGCGGAAAAGGTTAGAACAATTTATGATGACTTGTGCTTCGGCCACCGGGACAATATTGCCGTTAGCTACAACGGCACGTGGAAGACGCGAGGCCATTCTTCCCACATCGGGGTGGGCACAGTTATCGAATTATTTAGTGGCTACGTGTTGGACTACGTCGTTCTTTCCAACTTTTGCCTAGGCTGCGAGGTGGGCCCAAAGCCTAGTAGTGAGGGCTATCAAGAATGGAAGGCTAACCACAAATGCCAAAAAAATACGAACAGCAAAGTGGGGCAAATGGAAGTGAAGGCGGCTCTAATTCTATTTCAGAGGTCCCTTGAACGCCATGGCCTGCGCTACACAACTATGCTGTCTGATGGAGACTCTAGGACATTTTGCGCCATACAAGACGCCAAGGTGTATGGTTACATTGACGTGCAGAAGGAAGACTGTATTAATCATGTACAGAAACGGATGGGCACCGCATTGAGAAACCTGGTGCAGAAACAAAAGTGCGATGGGAAAAGAGGCCTTAGTGGGAAAGGCAGGCTCACAGGTGAGCTGATCACCAGGCTGAGCACATATTATGGCCGGGCTCTGAAATCGCATGAAGGTGACGTGGGCGAGATGCAAAAGGCTGTGATGGCCACATACCGCCACGTCACCTCCACTGATGAATGCTCGGACCACAGTCTGTGCCCAGCTGGTGAAACTTCATGGTGTCGGCACAATGCCGCAAAAGCAAAGGGTGAGCCCGACCCCAGGCATGCCTACAATCTACCGAAAGACGTGGCAGAGGCATTACTACCGGTTTATACCCGGCTTTCGGAAAGAGCCCTGCTTCAGAGGTGCGAACGCGGCAAAACGCAGAACTCCAACGAGAGCCTACATTCGGTAATCTGGAGTTTGGCCCCCAAGGAGCACCATGCGTCCCTGTTCGCTGTTGAAGCAGCTGTTGCAGAAGCAGTGCTGCGCTTCAACACGGGCAATTTGAATTCTGCAACGGCAATCTTAGGTGAAATGGACATGAATGCGACAAGTACTGGTGCCAGGAGAGCGAGAGAAAAAGACCACCGTCGCAGCATTGTCTCCAACAAGAAAAGAACAGCCTCATTGGAACTCCGGAAGCTAGTGAAGAGGAGGCATGAGCACAGAATGCATTCAGACTATGCTTCTGGTGCGTTTTGAGGTCGTCTTGTTGCATCTTCTGCAATAAAAATGTGTGCCCACGTTTTTTCTCGATTTCTCAAAACGACAATTTTCATGTGCTTCCCATTATGCCGGAGCAATATCTCTTGTTCTATCTGGGTTATCATTACGATTTCTTTTTTTGTTTCGAAGATAAATGCAGGGGATGTGTCGTAAAGTAAGTTTTATTGTAATAATTTTTGCAGAAAATTCTCTAAATGGATCTTTTGTTTCAAGTGTAGATGGGGAAATTTTTCATGTCATATTCAACATCCCCCAACTTTGCTTCGAAATAGCCCAGAACAATGATTTATACTTTATTGCACACTGTGAACATACCGAATTGGTTCTATAGGTTGCACATCAATATCCAAGTTACAGTTAATTAGCTAATTATCCTTAATTGAAAAAGTCGAAGTTCACTATATCTTTAAAACTAATTGTCACAGCAAAAAAAGAATTAGATTTTTGAAATCAGCAGTAAAATCTACATAGGCTCTCCAAATTTGACTGAGGTACTCGCAAAAATAAAAGAGTTTTTGGAAGGTGTAGCATCCCCCCTTAAAGCTGTTTGTCAGTTGACAGTATGCCACGAAAGTCGGGTACTGAATGCTGTTGTATGTTATCAATTGGTATAGATCTTTGCCATGAACTGTGGTCTGCTATATCACACTTACATGCAGTACTCTTCAAAATAGTGGCCTACATTCTTAATTTTTAAGAAAAGAAACTTTTGGCTGCTTTTCGAACACGAAGCAGCAACGTCATCGAGAAGTGTGTGACCTCCATTGTGCACCATTTTTCATTTTTGCATGAGGATGGCTGCCAAAAGAGCGATGACTCATGAAAAATGAGGCAAGCTCTCACTCGCCATGTGCCTATTCTTCATTAACCACGTGTGAAACAAACACTGTGGCCATTGTAAAGAGCATGCCTGATGCGAGCGTGGTTACCTTTTACAAAAGAAGTGAATTTTTTTCAGGCACTTTTTTTTTATCAAGCCTAGTAATTTTCTATTTGCAACAGTGGGATTCTCTTTTGGAGTGTTTTGCCAAAAGAATAATCTCTTGAAATCACTAACAATGCTTAGGGCCAAACAATGAAACGTTCCTTTCCTCAGTGAGGAAGCCTTCATTTTCGTGAGGCCGCCTTATGTCACTCTGAAAGCTTCCTCACTGAGGAGCCCTCGGTGAAGGCTTCCTTGGCGGTTCCCCAGCTTAAAGTTGCTTTGGGGCTAACTTCGTGCGCTGTTAGGTCCACTCCTTGCCCTGAACGAGCGCTTCACCTCACAGCTAGCCCACGTGGTGTTTTCGTTTCTGAGGCAACCCTCCAACCCCACCTCTGCGGGGAGACGCGAGCGGCGAGCGTGTGTGCACGGTGCCCGGCACGACGTCGCGCAGTAAAAAAAGAAATGGCGTCGTGGGCGGACGGGAGTGCGGCTGACATCACGGATTTCTTGAACCACACTTGTTATTTCGCATTCGGAGAGGTCTACCGGTATTCACCGGCAGTGAGGATAGTTCGCGATGCGGTCAACCCCAGGGAATTGTAAAATGAAGATTTTGCATTCAGGTTTCGTTTCACCAAAGCGTCTGTCATTGATGTCGGAACTACAGTTGAAAAAGAACACGGACCGAAGGGGGAACCTGCTCCCACCGCTGCTGAAGGTGCTCATCACGCTTCGGTTTTACGGCACTGGTGCCATGCAGACAGTCGTTGGCGACCTCGTGCGCGTCTCACAGCAGTATGTGTCGCATTGTGTCTGGGAGATCACCCAGGTCATATGTTTGTGTCTGTTTCTCATATGTGCGACTCCCCGATGCAGCAGACGCGAATGCTGTGATGGCCCGCTTCTACGCAATTGGCCTGTTTCCAGCTGTAGCGGGGTGTATAGACTGCACGCACGTCCCGATTTCGAGCCCTGGAGGCGAGAACGATGAGGTCTTCCACTACCGCAAGGGATACTTCTCATTTATTGTGCAGGTAAAGTGACGCCTTCGTCTCATTTTTCTTTTTCTTAACCTGTTTGATGTGTGTTACTTTTGCGACAGCGTTGTATAGACGCACGTTATCAAAGCTGAGCCGTTGCTGTAGAAGTAGGGTTACTTTTGTTGCACATGCCCATGGTGAATACACGCCATTCAGGTACCACTGTCCGTTGCCTATTTTTCTTTTACATATGAAACATACAGCTTCAGAAAGGTACTCTATTGAATGTCACTTTCTTTTCAATCGCCATTTTTTTAAGTAGCTTAAATCGCGTTGAACATGGTAATGTGGTAAGCAGTAATGTCGTACCCATGACTATGTTGTGTATCAGTAACTTAAAATAAATTTCAGTAAATATGTACCATCAATGCACTGATCTAAATTGCATAACTGTTACGTAGGTTGATAAAAACCAAGGGTTGTGAATGCCTGTTGTATTAGCCACTTTTTATACGGGCACAGTGTGCTTAACAGTTGCGTGAGGGTTTATGGTGGGGAAGTGCACATTTTAAGAAATTTTCAAGTTACACACATTGAAACATGGCTGTTGCTTTTGTGTGCAACCATTTCTAAGAAATGCACAATACTTGATTCGCAGGCTATCACTGGTCCTGAGCTCCGATTCTTTGATGTAGTTGCCAGTTGGCCTGGATCTGTGCATGACAGCAGAATATTCACCAACAGCAGAGTGATGTCACTCTATGAACAGAAGGCTGTACCTGGCGTTCTCCTTGGTGACCAGGGGTATGTGTGCCTACCATTCCTCATGACACCACTGAAGAATCCTCAAACACGTGTAGAAAAGAAGTAACAGCACATGAACCTCAGCATGGAAATTATAATAGGTGCGCTGCTTAGCACATTAGTACTTGAAGTACTAAAATTGCAGTGTCCCTTTTGAAAACTAGATTAAAAACCTGCCGTTTATAAAATAAACGTCATTTCTTGGAACAAATGAAGTACTTACAACTACTGTAAAGCCCACTGTAAAAACAAAAAGAGAAAAGGTATTCCTAGATGCAAGCCGCTTAAATTTTAAATTTGCTCTCATACAAAAAACATACACGTGCTTTACTACAGTCTCTGAACAGGTTTACTGTCTGCTTTCCCACAGCCCAATCTTTGTTATCTCGAAAAGCATGCTGTACCCATAATGTGCACACGCCAATGACACAAGATGTACTAAAACACATTTAAAATGGAACACGCAAGTTGTTATCTTCAAAAACAAAACTGTTTCTTCCTAATAATTGTGATCAGTGGCTAATAATAATAATCAGTGGCTGTATCTTGACATGTTCACAAATGCTTTTGCACATAGCACTTGCTGCTCATGCATGATTTGCACATTCTATCCTTTCGTGCAGGTACAACAAGAGCCAGATAAAAACAAGAAACAGTGTGGAGCATACATTTGGAGTGTGGAAAAGGCGTTTCGCATGCCTGCGGGTAAAGCTGCTGACGGACACTGATCGGTCTGCAGCTATCATAACAGCATGTGCAGCGCTCCACAACATTGCCTGTTTGCGTCGGGACCCATGTCCACTCTGATGAAGCAGACGCCAACGTTAAGGGGGGAAGCGGGTTTTTAAGACCGAAAATCGCGAAAAAAAACGATTTTTTAAAAATGTTATTTTTGGATTCTGCCGCTACTGATGCATAACCTCGCCAATTTTCATGCGTCCCAGATCAGTATTTTAGCCGTGACAGCGTTTTATGTGACATCAGCGAGCTAAATTTTTAGCGAAGGACGCGTGAAAAACGGGCTTTTTCAACGCCGCGCAGTTGCCGTTCTACGTTCCGTACGGCAGCCATCTTGGTGTCATTCGAACGAGCCGCGCTTTTTCTTGAATATCCCGCCGCGCTTGTTTCCATCCACTCGGAATTTGTGCAGAAAATCCGCGCCGAAAAAAGGTCCCACCACGTGAGCCTATTGGCGCAGTGAGCGCACGTGACCAACTCGCGCCTTCTGATTCGCCGCGCCTCTCGCGCTGTCTGCTGCGCGCAGCGGCGCAGCACACTCGAAGCGGCAAGTTCACCTCGCTGTCGTATCTGTGTTGTTCTTGTCGGTTTACCCAACCTGCGCAAGCTGGCAAGAAATTAGAGCAAGCGTTTTTGATCTTCCTCGACAAAAACTGCACGTTGCGGCGGCGTACTGGCACGGTGCCAAGCGAGCTAGCCGAAGTACGTCGCAGCCGCCGAGAGTAAGTTAGCCCTACACTCTCGGACACGTTTTGAACCTTTGATCATGGCGAAGCCATATCAAAAGTTCCGCACTGCTCATAAATTCGGAAAGAAGCGCAAAAAGACTAGGGCAAAGCGAGATTATGGCGCGGGTGCACCAGAAGCGCAACCAGCGCAGGACGGCATGGCGACTTCATCGGTCGAAATGTCGATTTCTCCACCTGTCTCGGCAGCCGCCTCGGACGACGTCAGTGATAGCGTGGCGCAAGGCTCGACACGACGTTCTTGACGAGCGCCGATCGTGCGCGACAGCAGAAGCAGACCGAAGATAAGATCTCCAACTTATCTGCAACTTCCGCGAGCGAGCGCAAGCTGCGAACGCTCGCGACAGCGCGCGAGGACTCTGACCCGTCGGCGGCTACCTACGGGATCGTCGATTTCTTCGCAATAAACAAGCTGCTTGAAAGGACTAATAAGTGCCGGACGTGCAATGGGACCGTTTCGATTGAAAAAGGTGCGTGTGACTATGGACTTGCGATGAAACTGACTTCAGAGTGCACCAACTGTGGACCTACTAGCAGTGAGTGGAGCTCTCGGCGGGCACCCAGTCAGGCTAAATGCGCCCCATTTGAAGTGAATCTCCAGGTGGCTCGTGCCATGCAAAGCACAGGGAATGGCCAGGCAGCCCTCAACGACGTCTTCTCTGTTATGGGAATTTCCCACAGGGGACTTCATCACAAAAGCTACCAGAGCCATCTGAAAAACAAACTGAATCCTGCTGCAACAAGAGCTGCAGAGAAGGTCCTCTCTGACTGTGCCACGACCTTGAAAAACTTGTACCAAGAGCTGCACTTTGACAATCCAGGAAATGTGGCCATCTGTTATGATGGCACATGAACAAACTGAATCCTGCTGCAACAAGAGCTGCAGAGAAGGTCCTCTCTGACTGTGCCACGACCGTGAAAAAACTTGTACCAAGAGCTGCACTTTGACAATCCAGGAAATGTGGCCATCTGTTATGATGGCACATGGATGAACAGAGGCCACCTGTCGCACATTGGTGTGGGTGTAGTTATAGAGCTGTCTACAGGCTATGTATTGGACTATGTTGTCCTCTCAAACTTTTGTGCCGGCTGCCAGCGCGCACCACCAAAAGAAGACCCAAATTACTTGGCTTGGGAGTCGACGCACACCTGCCAAAAGAACACACAGTGCAAATCGGGCCATATGGAGGTAGAGGCAGCAGTCACCCTCTTTGAGCGCTCAATTTCCCGTCACGGCTTGCGATACACAGTGATGCTGTGTGATGGGGACAGTAGATCCTTTCGTGCTGTGGAAGACGCAAAAGTTTATGGTTTTATACAGGTCCAAAAAGAGGACTGTATAAACCATGTCCAGAAACGAATGGGTACCGCACTACGCAACCTTGTGCAAAAGCATAAAGGTTCTGGTGATACACTAAGTGGAAGAGGCCGCTTGACAGGTGATGTCATAGAGAAATTGTCTAGATATTATGATTGGGCGTTAAGTCCAATGTCGGTGATGTGAATGCGATGCACCGGGCAGCCATGGCCACATATTATTATGTCACATCAACTGATGAACAATTGAACCACACCTTGTGCCCAAGTGGGAGTGAGTCGTGGTGCAAGCAGAATGCTGCTGCTGCAAAAGGAGAGCCCCTGCCAAAACACACCTACAACTTTCCTCAAAATGTCCGTGATGCACTGCTTCCAGTCTACGAGCGACTTTCTGACATGGAGCTGCTAAAACGCTGCCAGAGAGGAAAGACGCAAAATGCAAACGAGGCACTCCATTCGGTTATATGGTCTCTAATGCGGAAGGACAAGCATGCTTCACTGATAGCTGTTGAGACCCCAGTTGCTGAGGCAGTGATGCGCTTCAATTACGGTGTGAAGGAAGCGTCCGCTCGTATCCTTGGAGAACTTCAGCTGGAACCAAACTCCATGAGTGAGAAACGGGCAGAAGAAAAAGATTCTCTTCGAATAATGAGTGCTGAGCGGAAGCGTTCAGCATCGGCCAGGTTCTTGCAACAAGCAAAGCGGCGGCAACGACCAAAATGTGATAAGAACTACTCTCCTGGTGCCTTCTGAGGCATTTGTTTGCAAATTAGAGTTTTTATTTGTGTGGCACTACTTAAATACACGGAGTTTTGTTTTTTGCGATTTTCTCAGTTTCAATTTTTTGGCCACCTTTCGTTCTTTCGTGAAGCGTTTCTCAGCTTTGGTACATTCGATTTTGATAATTTTTGTCTTGCTAAAAAGCTGGATGTCTAGTGAGTGCAATAAAGTGCCATATGTTACTGTAGAAGCTATAAATTTTTAGAAAAGATAAAATAAGAAAAATTATGTGTTCACGGTAATTGAATGGTGAACTTTGAAGCTTCATAACTTTTGTTGTAGGAAGGCTAGAACCATAAAATTATGCTTCTTGCACTCTTTGATATCTATAGAATGCAATGACATTTCATTCAACATAATCCGTGTAGCCAGTTCATTAAAAAAGTGACCAAATGAAATTTTAATTAATGACTCATTAAAAAATTAATGGTAAGGGGTACATAAAAATTGAGTTCATATTTGATATATGCACATGTAACTACATAATCACCCAAGTTTTCATCGTCCTAACTTAAATAAAAAGATGCTTTATGTCAAAGCGCCTCTTCCCCCCTTAATTTACCTGACAACCCTAGTTAAGTAGATCCCGACACTGTTGCTGGTGCACAAGTACGCAGCTGCTACATCCGCCGGTGTTTTTCCTCTGCGAACGAACACACAGGTCCACAGTGCAGACCTGAAGTGTCTACATTCAGGCGCTGTTTCAATAAATATGTTCCTGCTCTGCATCGTCTCTCTTCAGTCTGGTTGACTTTAAAGTTTGCTGCATGCATGCAAGTTTGCAAGCTGCATGCAAGTTTGCTGCATGCAGTGTTACTTGCACCGCTGTGGTGTTTCAGTAAATGAAAGGTGTATATGACACAGCTCATATTTTCAAATTACTTTATGAAAACTTCAAAACATCAGCTGATCAGGCACATATACATTCAGACACTACACTTGGTGACATTTAAATATAATATTTGAGACATCTGACATGTTATCTCCAAAACATTGTGAAAACAACTGATGAATTAACAACTGCACGAAATATACTTATGCTTGCTGTTGAATCTTATGTGACAAGTTTCCGAAACATGCTCTCAGATATTCCTTTATTCAGAGTCTGCTGCCTGCAGCTGTTTTCTTAGGAGTGCCTGCTTCAGTTTCTGTACTTTTTCTTTTAAGATCCGAAGCTTGATATTGTGCTGGATGTTGCAATTTTTTCTTTGCTCCTTCAAGGTGCTGATTTTGATCTCATGCTCTTCTCTCATACACTCCATTCTTTGATTGTGCTCAATTCCTTTATGTTTTTTATCTGCTTTTATAGCATCAAGGCGAGCCTCGAGTTCTACATCGAGTGTATGCTGCAACAGCCTGCCTCCGCGGATATTTCGCACGCTTGACCCAGCAGTTGGTGCTTGACTTTGTGCACCTGGCTCAGCCGCTTCCTCTTAGCTCATGTCCGCATTGTCTTCTGGATCGTCCAAGCATAAGCTATCTTCACCAACCACGGATAATGTGCGAGAGCTCTGCAGCATTGACTGCATAGCTGCTCTGTCGGTTTTGGCTAAGTTCTTCTGTTCGGTCTGCAATAAAAGTGTTGTTTCATCCATGAAAGACAAGCGAAGAAATGTGAGGAAGCACCTCACGAAACAAATATCAATATTATTCACATTCTTCGTTTACTAAATGTTTGTATACTTTGAAACGACAATAAACACCATTACCTGCATGCACTGACAACAGCTCACTTCTGTATACGATACTGGTGGGACAGCATGCACAGCACGTGAAACATATTTCTATACATGAAAGAAAAATTCCAGCGTGATTGCCACAGGCGCTCACTCAAATAATTGAAAGTTAACAGAGCAGTCTACCAGATTGTCATATTTCATTTGTGCATTTCTGCACTGTTACTAGGTACACAGGAAAGCAGAGAAGTTGGCCTCAAGTTTGATAATGCATGTGTACTACTCAGCAATGGAAAAAGAGGCAAGATCGAACTGGGCATTACAGGGTTGCAGTGCAGATAAATCGGACAGAAATCTGCAAGCATTGCCACATCACGACAGCGTGTAAGCACAACCGCTTTTTGTGACCTGTGGTGTGCTAGAAACGCCCACGTTGCCTGCAGCGGTTTCTACCTCCGTGGCCGGGCTATCGAGTTCGCAGAAGGCGGCATACCTTCATCACTGTCGGCTGGTCCATTTTCACAGATCATCCCGTTCAGAATTTCCGACGCGCTTTGGGCTGCTGGCGTGGCAAGCGGTCGGTCGTTGTCGAAAAGATTTGGCACCCGCGTGGTCAGGTGCAGAACGATGGCTTCGATCTGCGCGAGCCTTTCGTCCATAGGCGGTGGTGAAGGGCCGCCTCCTGCAAATACCCCAAAACACATAGCACCGGCGACCTTTTTACAGAGAAGGGGAACATACCTGTAGTGAGGACGTCACGGATTTGCTTTGCTTTCTCCCGCTTACACCTTTGCTTCAATTTATCCCACAGCTTCTTTAGCTGCTTGACGTCCTAAGGACGCACAAAGGGCCTGCTGTTGAATTCCGTACACAGTTTTTTTCATGCCTTGGCTTTTCTATTGACGGATATTGCATCCGTATGCTTATTTTCAATGATGGTCTTGTATTTCAGCACAAGGTCCTGGACGAGATCTTTCTTCTCTTCGGAGAAGGGTGTTTTCACAGGCATGTCTGACTCGTGAAGCACGTTTAGACTGACAGCGTTATAGCCACCATAACAGCGTTTAAAAGGCGGCCTCGGTGTTGCTAGAACGCACAACATTTTGCGCTCAACTATGGTGGCTTTTCACATTCAGTAATCGTAGTTGGAAGAAAGCGTACATGCATCTCTATATTAGCACTTCAATTTGGAAGTGATGTGGTGACCGAACGTTTTTTTTTACAGAATAAACGCTTGTGAGCAAAGCTTGCGTTCCGTGCTCCTGCATGCCGTGCTCCTGCGTTCGATAATCTCGAACGCAGGAGCACGGCAACCATTCCTCTCGTGAGGACGGTAGAAGGGAGCTTTCAGAGTATGCTTGCTTCTTCCGTCGGTACTTCGTTGTAAGAAAGCCTCACGTAAAGAGAGGACGTGGTCAAAGAAAAGGAACGTTTCGTTGTTTGGGCCTTCAAGGTAGAAACTTGAGAATGAGGACAATGTTTCAGCAACGTATTTAAAGCAAGAAGAATGTATGCCTGCTTGTTGCTCACGATATGTTTTTAAAGCCCTTCACAATGTTTCTTCGTTTGTTTATGGTGTATTTTTAAATTTCATGCAACCATGTATCGACACCTTTGACAAGCTGCAGAGCATAGTGCAGAACAGTCGCCTCCTTCTGAATATCAAGCAGGTGCATGTCACTTTCATTTCAAAGATCCAGTTTGGAATCCTTCCATTCAGACCTAGATTGGTTTTCTCCAAAGAGCATCTCATTTTCTTTCCATGGAATGCTGGCAAGTTGTGGATCAATTTCTTCACATATTTCTCATTATCGCTTTGAAGTAATCATGCACTAAATATCCTCCATCTATTTTGATGCATGTAATTAGATCACTATAAGTAGACCTAAAATAAAGCAGGCAACACACAGGATATACAAATGTACATGGGAATCGCATGCCTTTAAAACACAGCATTGTGTGATCTAAATACAATTCAGTTAAGCAAAATATCGAACCACTTATACGTTACACACGCAAACTGTCAAAAATGCCAATCAGCTGATTTTACTATAGTTCCCTCATCACTTTCAAACCTGCTACTTGACAAATGTCACAAGCCGAAACATTTTCAGCACATCTGGCGCCGCCATGGATGCCAGAAGCTAACACGCTGTATTTCTACAGCTTCTGCAGGTGGTGACTGCCTTTCATCCGACCTACGCAACGTGTCTTCTTATCGATGACGTCGGCTGTGCTGACTGTACATGCCCGGCCTCCATCGATGCCTGGTTTCGTCAAGCGCCACTGGACTTATCAGCGCTGCCAGCTGTCAACAACTTTGCTGGTTGGCAACAACGCCCATCGGAAGACGGAAAACTACTTAAGCTGCTCCTCCTCCCAGCCACTTCAGGATCTGGCGCCGCCATGAATGCCAGAAGCTTACCCGCTGTATTTCTACAGCTTCTGCAGCTGGTGACTGCCTTTCATCCGACCTACACAGCGTGTCTTCTTATCGATGACGTCGGCTGTGCAGACTGTACGTGCCCGGCCTCTATCGATGCCTGGTTTCGTCGAGCGCCACTGGACTTATCAGCGCTGCCAGCTGTCAATGACTTCGCTGGTTGGCAACAACGCCCATCGGAAGACGGAAAACTACTTAAGCTGCTCCCCCTCCCAGCCACTTCGGGATCTGGCGCCGCCATGGATGCCAGAAGCTTACACATTGTATTTATACAGGTTGGTTATTCATATCGTACTGTAAGGGGTAAAGCGTTCAAAAAACTGGCGTCAGATCCCACTCGCCGTGTGAATACGATTGCTGTTGACCTAATAAGTTGTATCGGGTGTTACTTTGAATGCATTGCGACCATTATCAAAACGTGTTTAATATGCTGTGGTGATATCGAGGAAAACCCTGGACCTCTCTCAGCTTAGCAGGAACAGAAAATGTTTGAGGCTATCATGCAGATACCGTCATTGATTCAAACGCAGACATTCCTAACGAAATTTGTTCGCTTCGGTCCGACCAGCAGGCGATTGAATCAAAAGTAACGGAACTGGCTGCCAAGGTGGAACGCGCAGAAACGTGCATCTCGTCAGTACCGTCCTTAAAAGCGGCAATTGAAAATATGTCCACACGTGTTGAAACAACCCATTTCATCACTGGCGGCATTGCATGATAGCAAGATGATTTAGATAATCGATCGCGCCGTAACAACTTGATAATTTACGGCCTTCTGGACACTGTAAACGAATCTTGGGCAGAATCCGAAGAAAAAGTAATTTCCTTTTTTTCTGATAAAGTAGATATCGCAGTCAGTCCAACATCCATTGAAAGAGCACACCGATTGGGGAAGTACCAAGTAGAATCAACACAGCCGCTGATTGTCAAATTCTTGTCATTCAAAGATAAACAACGAGCGCTTGCGGCTACTTCAAGCTGAGCGAAACAAATTTTTCTATCGGCCAAGATATTCGAAAAATGTCAGGATTGCTCCGAAAGAAATCGGCTCAGTTGCCCGTGACCGTGGTGGTCTTTTAAATTGAATTTCAATAAGCTAATTTATGGGACATGAAGTGTTTTTCTATGACAGTAAGAGTGATCCTGTAATCCAGGCGAGCCAATAGCCATCACGAAATGCTTCCGAAAAACGACTGCGCCAAGTGAACGACTTGAAGGTTATTCTTATAAATGTCGCAGTATGAAAAACAAAAAAGAACAGTTTGATTTGCTGTTAGATCTTGGTTACACCTGAAGTAGTGATTGGTACTGAATCTTGATTGGACAGCATTATAACTAACAATGAGATATTCCATCAAATTACACAGTTGTACCGCAAGGGACCGTAACTCGCGTGATGGTGGTGTTTTCGTCATGGTTCACAGTAGTCTGAATTGTACTCGTATTGAGGTTGAAAGTGCGTCATGTGAGACAGCCTGGGCAAGGTTGCCCTAGCTAATGGCACTTCGATAGCATTTGGGTCGTTTTACAGACCACCTGCTTTAGAATACTCCTCAATATATATTCGACCTTAAATAACATACTACTGTCCTTAGATGCAACGTATACCGTTCTTGGAGGAGATTTTTAACTTACTTAAATATTGACTGGCTCTGTCACCAGCCGAAAATAACCACTTCGTTACCTATTTACTCTGCATTTAGTGAAATGACTTAATGCACATACCCTGTTCCAATTTGTACAAACTCCCGGGAAAATAAACCCCAAATAGTGCAAATGTGACTTAGACTTGTTTTGTTCTGAACGCACTCTCCCTTAGTTCTGTCAATTTATTACCCGGTATAAGCGACCATGAAATTGTTCTGCACACCTATCTTGTGCTTTAAAGCGTTGCCCATGTCCTCCTTCGAGACAGGTGTTCCAATAAGATAGGGCCGAGGTTCGCCTCACTATCACAGGAGCCTTGATGAATTCCTGCCCTTTTTTCAAACAGCACATTTCTGCCCTTGACATAGAATCTGCTTGGAACTTATTTGAAAACCGTACTTTTATCGCTCACGAAGTCATTGTTACGTCTCGAGTAATCACATCTAAGTGTCAGGCAGATAAACCATAGATTAGTAGAAATACTCCCGCATTGATAAATAAACAACATCGCCTGTATCGCAGGTACTGCAAATCGCCGACTCCCAGACCTTTTGAGCAAGATGAAGGAACTCGGTAAAAATATAGCAAAAGAAATGCGCGACGCAGAAAGCGCGTATCTAGATGCAATGGGCGAAAATTAAAAGCTAACCCAAAAGAAGTCTGGAGGTACGTCAGAACCAAGCGAACGACGAAGGATCCCATTCCAGATAATATAGATGACAATAATTATGCCGGTGACCTCAAAGGAAAGACTGAACAGTTCAGTAACTACTTCGAATCTGTATTCATACGGTCGATCCCCCAGGCCCGTGGCCTGAAAACTGTTTTGAACTTACCACAAATGAGTGATATATCCTTTTTGCGAGCAGGGAATAATAACGCTACTACGAAAAGTGAATGTGAAGTCAGCCCCCGGACCCGATACATTTCCGAATTATGTGTCTAAAGAATGTGCTGCATCGTTTGCCCCTTTTCTAACGATTCTCTATCAAAAGTCATTTGATCCCGGTGCTTTACCGCGTGACTGGAAAACAGCAAATGTAGTTCCTATATTCAAAAGCGGGTTGGCCAGGCAACACACACAGAGTCGAAACTACAGGACCTACTTTCACTTACTTGTGTTTCATGCAAGGGTACTAGAGGCATATCATTTACCTAAACCTAATGGCTCATCTCCAAGAAAAAAATTTTTTCACCCCAGCACAGCCATTGGTTTTAGGAGAGGTCCTCTCATGCGACATCGACTTGAGTTTTCTCATGATATAGCTTTGTCGATTAACAATGGCAACAGGTGGACTGAGACTTCCAAAAGGCCTTCGACCTCGGTAGCAAAACTGTCTGCACTTAATATTCCCACGGCGCTTTTCCAGTGGATTGAGGCTTACCTTACTGACCGAAAACAGTGTGTTGTTCTTAACGGAATGACCTCGTCCATAAAACAGTCTTGTCAGGTGTTCCTCAGGGATCTGTACTCGGGCCTCTTCTTTTTTTTGATATTTATCAATGATATAGGCGAAGAGAGTATCAAGCCGTCTCAGATTGTATGCCGATGACTGTCGTCTTTACCGTGAAATTAATACTTTGAATGACGGTGTACAACTACAAAGTGACCTCGACAAGATACTACTATGGTGCCATACGTGAAATATGACGCTAAATTTTTAAAAATGTAACATTGTCCAGTTTTCTACAAAACGTCATACATTACATACGAAATACTCTCTTGATGGCGAAAGCCTCACGATTGTACCCAGCTACAAATATTAAGGGTTTTATACAAAAATGACTTTTCCTGGAATGACCATATTGATTACGTAGCAGCGAAGTCTAGTCGGTTTCTCAACTTCCTAAGGCATAACTTCAAGCAACCTCCTCCTAAGTTAAAAGAAATTCTTTACTTTCAAATGTTCGCACTATATTAGAATATGGATATTCCGCTTGGGACCCCGGTACAAAGACACGTATTGACGAATTAGAGCGCATCCAAAAGCGTGCAACACGATTTGTATCATCAAGCTATGATTTCAGAAAAAGCTCTTCCGATATAGGGGACAATCTTGGATGGCCGTCTTTGCAGGACAGGCGGAAGTACATACGCCTGAAACTGTTCCACAAAATTTTTTATAGGTGCAACAGGCTTAAGGAAGGAAACCTACATACTTGATCCTACCTATAGGTTTGCCCGCGTAGACCATTCCCTGAAGGTTAGGGAATATGGTGTCGGATCAACCTATATAAACATTCTTTTTTTTGCGAGGACAGTCCATGACTGGAATAGTCTCCCGAATGAAGTTGTACTGTCATTGCAAACTTCCTTTGATGAAGCCGTCACAGAATGTTTGTTAATACTGGTTTTTACATGACATATGTGGGATATTTTTGAGCTTTAGCTCACCATTTACAGCTTCTGCCTAGTTTGTGTTTTCTACTGTCTTTCTTTTGAGGTTATGTATCTATAAAATTAATTTATGGTTAAAAGATTTACTTTTGTGTTATGTTTTGTTGCTTTTTCGTATTGTACAACCTGTATTAACCTCTTAGTAACGTGATGTTTAGTCTTTTTATAATGTTATTTATGTGTAGAGTGTTGATGTTATCTTTATTCATACATAATGTTTGTTGCTTTTCATGTTGTATATACTACCTGTATCTTTTCTGTTGTTTCCCCTCCCCCCTACAATAATGCCCAGTTGGGCACTGTAGGTATCTGAATAAATAATAAAATAAATAAATAAATAAATAATAAATAATCTAATACTGTGGGTATTCCAATCCTTAAAGAAAAATGTCGTCTCAGTAGGACAAAGACAATAACAAAATCACAGCCACCAATGACATTTGAAAACTGAATCAATTGTTTATTCTGACCTGACTGAATTTGACACCTCTCCCAGATCCTTCGTCGATCACTGCCCTAGAAAAGTAACGAAGTTTGATGACAAAAAAAATGACCACTCGCAGCACTCAACACAGCAGACTAAACAGCAAGCGCTCGACAGCGACGTCACTGCCTCTCATGGTCACACAACATAAAATTTGTTAACAAGTACCTCGACTACATCAAGGAGCCCCAGAGTACTTGAAACCAAAACTACCTCTGGTTGTAATATAAGAGCATATGACCAAACATTCATTTTGCCCTGGGGCCAATGAGTTTCACTGGCACATTAACGAGTCTTGAGCCACAGACTTAGGCAACAAACAGAGGTGCCCAAATTTTCTGTCACCACTCCTTTTAAAAATATCATATCATGTACTACAGTCTCATAGCCCGAAAAAAGATTTGGGTTCTAATTAACATTACCAATGGGGGCTGAAGCGCAAGGC
>WOVY01000313.1:0-17694 GCA_013436015.1 Rhipicephalus annulatus | reverse complement strand
GAAGATGGGTCTTGCTGGTGCCGAATTACGGAAGTGGGTTACCCAGAAGGAAAAAGAGAAAGAGAGAGGGCCAGGGAAGGAAAAGCAGCTGAGTTGGAGAGGAAAGGCGGCCGCTGAAAGGGCGAGCAACGAAGAAGAGAAGCAAAGGAGAGACAGCTGAAGGAGGAAAGAGAAGCGAGGGAGCGACAGTGAAAGAAGAAGGAGAAAGCGAAGAGGATGGCTGAAAGGGAGCGGCCAGCGGGCCAAGCACGAGATGGAACTCGAGCGGCTCCGTTTGCAACAGCGAAGTGAACTCCGTCCAAGCTAGAGTTGATGAAAGCAGCGAATGGGAGGACCACGGCTCCGCTTGAACCCAAGCAAGCTGCTTGTAGCGTTTGATGAAAGGAAAGGACGACCCTAGACGCGGTACCTCCACAGATTTGAGACGATTGCGAGGAGCCAGAATTGGCCGGAACAGCAATGGGCAACTGCTTTGAGTACTTGCTTGAGTGGTGAAGCGCTCAGTGTGTACGGTAGGCTGACGCCGACCCGATGCAGCCAACTACGCAAAGGTGAAAGCGGCTTTGTTGAAGCGATTTAGATTCACTGTGGAAGGATTCCGGGACAGATTTCGGACAGGAAAGCCAGCTGATGGGGAGACGGCTACGCAGTATGCCGCCCGACTTAGCCATTATTCGACAGGTGGATTGAACTTTCAGGGACAGCGCGGGAGTACGATGAGCTTAGAGAGCTGCTAATTAGAGAACAATTTCTTACTAGTTGCCACCCAAGCCTGTCACTGTACTTAAAAGAGAGGAAGGCTGACTCACTTGAAGACATGCTTGAATTGGCTGATCAATTCTTGGAAGCGCAAGATGGCACTAGTTTGGCCAAGGTCAAGAAGGAGTGTTCCGAGGATTCGAAGAAATTGGCTCCCGAAGAAAAGAAGCGTGCACCAGAGAACACTCCGCGATGTTTTCTGTGCAACCGAGTGGGTCATCGCGCGAAAAACTGTCGAACAATCTTTACGAGCCCTACGACAGTAAAATGTTTTAAGTGTGGTCAGACTGGGCACAAAGCAGATGCATGTCGGAACGGAGTGAGTCAAACTCACCAGGTATCCTGTGTTCAAGCGGCACCGAAATCTAATAATAATGCCGTCACTGATGGATTCGTAGAGTTGAAAAACGGGGAGAAAATTCCTATTGTGGGTGCTGTAATGTCAAAACAGCCAACCGGTGTTACGAAAGGAATGCCAGCGCGGCCTGGAAAAGTTGCGGGCAAAAAGGTTACGGTGTTAAGAGATACCGGCAGCTCCACTGTTATCGTTCGGAGAAATTTGGTACGGGAAAGTGAGTTGACAGGCAGAACGAAACCGGTTTGCCTAATTGACCGTACGGTTCGGATGCTTCCCGAAGCAGAAATTGAAGTTGAAACCCCGTACTTCAGCGGGAAGGTTACTGCTTTATGCATGACGACCCCCCTTTACGACCTTGTCATCGGAAACATCGACGGGGCGCGAGGACCGAATGATCCGGAATGTTTGGGAGAAGACCCGAAGATAGAGCCCTCGCCAACCCAGCGACCGCGAGATACAGGGGAGGAGCATCCCGTGACGGATCTCACTAGAGCCCAAGGTGAAGCTGCGGCGCAAGAGACAGCGAAGGAGAAGACGATCGGGTCGAATAAGTTCACGGGCCGAGCAACCGGACTTACGTCGGCACGACCTCAACCGACTGACAGTGTAAAGGAGACGGAGTTGGCCAGCCGGGCAAAATGTAGAGGCATGATCAAGCGGGTAATTAAACAGACAAGACCCGTCGAATGTAATGACGCGTTAACAGTGTCGGAAGAGACAACGATGGCTGAGACGACGCCTCAGATATCGTCGTTGGAAAGGGCTCGCCGAAAAAGAACGTGGAAACACAAGAAGAGATCGAGCGAGCACCGCAAGAAAGGACGCAAGCGCAGCTCGAAACACACAGGATAGGTGCTGAGGTGGAATCAGAATGTGTCTGGCAGGGCTGAGTGACATATGTTGTGTTAATGTTCTTGTTATCCTGTGTCTCAAGTGGATGTCGAGCGAGTCAGTGTTCTGTGTGATGATGTGATGTAAAGTGTTGTATAATTGTTGTATAGACAGAACTTTGTACGTTTGTATTGTTTGGAATGTGTGATGAAGTGTTGTAGGCATGTACCTGTGGCTATATTTCATGTGTTGTGGAATTGAACTACAATGTAAGATTGTATTGCGTGATCTATTGTGAATGTGAAGTGTTATGAGCGACTGATGGTGTTACAGTCTGTGAGAGTGTGTGGTGACTTTTTGCGCTCGTTTGTGTGGTTTTGAATATTATGAGATAATATTCTTAAAGTGGGGGGCAGTGTCACAGAACGAGCGCTAAAAAAAGAGCGCGCCGCCAAATCCTTGCGACAACGGGCGGTAGAAACGCCGCGAGGTAAAAAGAAAAAAAAAAAGAAAGCAAACATCCAAGGCTCCCGGGCGCGCGCTCTCCCCGCAGAAGCACGGCTTCGCAGACGAACCTCCTCACCCCACAGCGGCGGCCGGGCAAACGCTCGACCTTTCTAGAACGAAGGAGGCGTTGTCATACCGAGTTGACTCACCCGCCGGAGAGGGCATTCCAAACGTCTCGCCCTCTTCCCAGCTTTCGCTGTGTATCGCGCCGACGAAAGGACGAGAAATTTCTGGAAGGTGGCGCAGAACGTATTTAATCGAGCAGCCGAGACGAGAAAGCAGGAGGTGACGGAAGTTAACGCCAGAGCGCGTAGGAATTCCGCCGTGTAGTCGGCGAAGGTTCTGCCCGTAGTGACAGAACAGGAGGTGACGGAAGTTAACGCCAGAGCGCGTAGGAATTCCGCCGTGTAGTCGGCGAAGGTTCTGCCCGTAGTGACAGAACAGGAGGTGACGGAAGTTAACGCCAGAGCGCGTAGAGATTCCGCCGTGTAGTCGGCGAAGTTTTGGTCCGTAGGGACGGCTCGAGCTACAGGCAAGAGCGTGGGTTTACCGCTATCGAGCGAAGACGCGGGCAACAGCTGCGTGTGTGAAGCCGACGGATTTCCGGCGAAGAAGTTTGAAGCTTGGAGAGTGGCCTATTGAAGACGGGAGTTTTCCTGGAAGAGAAACTCCGGCGAGGTTTCCTGGAAGAGAAACTTCGAGAGCTACGGAACGACAACAACGCTGGACTTTGAGTGAGTGATTCTCGGAAGAGTATCATTCAGACTTTTGTTCCAAGAACTTTGGACTGAATAGGTTTTCTATCTCTTTAGTCTTTAAGTGTCTTGGTTGTTCAATGCATGTGACTGCATTGTAGTGCGTATTGTTGTCCGTGTCCGTTGTATTAAGTGTGGCTGATTGTGTTGTGTAGTACGTTGATTGATTGGTTTGATTGGTGTCATATTGTATGCAACTATTGTGGAGTGTGCATTCTTATGTATTGTTTTCGATCTGCCATTATTGAGAATATAATTTGTTTGTTTATCAACTCTCGGCTCTGACTTGTTCTTTGGGCCACGACCGGCGTCCGCTGGCGCACCAAAAAGGACCACTTCAAAATTGTCCACGCTTTCGTGGTGCGGTTCGGGGGGCCGATACTTCGGCTCTTGGAATTAGCCCGGCGATTGCCTCCCTAATAAACGGGACGTGTGTGACATTTGTACACAAACTTAGCGTCATTTCATGACGTGTCGCTCAAAAAAAAAAAATTCAATATGGTCACCATCCCTCCACATCGCATAACGTCGATTCCCAGGTACGTGGGATCTGCCGATTTTTTGTGTGTTCTAAATGGCTTTAATACTTATGTTAACGTGATTCCTTTCCCGACAATAATTCTGCTTAAGACAAATTTAAAAACAAGTCCTAAGCACTGGCATGGCTCAGTGCTATAATACTGGGCTTTGTTGTGACCGGCGCCGGAGCTGAAGAGGGAGCGGCGCTCCTTTAATCTTCAAACAAGTAACCGAACGACCGGCTGCCTACTGTTAGGACCGGCGCCAGGTCTGACAATGGATCGGCGTTCCTTTTGATGTTCCTTTTTAGTCGCCAAACGGGTTGGCGGCCTGTGTCCGCCATGTATTGTTCCCCCCTGGCCGGAGGGTGCGGCGTCTTGCCGCCACGACACCGTGAGCAGTTCGGGAGACCACAAGTGCAGCTTCTTCTTTGGAAGATGACGGCGGCGGCGGCGGCCGGAAATCGTCCCGCTAATTGAACGAGTCGTTCGGCGACCATTTGAAGCTTGTTTACGGCGGCCCTTTCGATGGATGCAGTCATCAACTTCAGACCCCTCGCCCAGCGACACCCCTTGACGAGGAGGAGCCACGTTCGTGCCACATGGCCGTGCAGTGACCACGCTTCAATTTTGAACATTCACGTGGACCGTGCGTGCTCGTCACCCTCGCGGGTAATGTGTGATCCGTGGTTGGACGGTGCCCTCTGTACGCGGTCCCCGATCTAGGGATCTGGGGAGGACAAACCCTTTATAATGAGCCCCCACGGCTCATTCGGTGTGCTTTTTTTCGAGAAGAGAACCAGGCAGAACAGAGCAGAACCGAGCAGAACCATGTAGAACCAAGCACCATGGAGCGCTATGTTAGGAGTCATGTAGAGGCCTGCCACGTTTGAGGGCTCACCGTGTAGGGAGTTCGCAATGTATATATTGTAAATAAACCCTCTTCAAGTCTCTCTTCCTCCTGCCTCGACAACTTCATCCCGGACCCCCGGTGTCTGGAAACCCCGGTCGCAACAACTGGTTGGCAGCGGTGGGATACGAGTCTGCGACGGAGAGCGACATGTACCGGAGGCCAGCCGAAAGCCCTGGAACTCGGCGGGATCGAAGCAGCGTACCACCACCGCACGTAATGGGGTGAGTGCCTGGCTTTGTGCTTGAGATATATCGAGTCTTTTAGCCTAGATTCGTTAAAAGATAGATATAACCAACAACTGCCTGGCCACTGTGGTTGTTATCTCAGCACAAGGCAGCACTGGATGATTATCTGAGCAAGTACGCTAAAGCAGGAAAGCTTAGATGATTCAATAGGAACAAGTGGTAATGTTTCAAAATTTCTAAGGGTACGTTGCGGGTTAAATTTTAGGATGTTGTAAAAAGCAGGAGTGAAAAATTAACAAGAAAAAGTAGAGAGGGATGTTGGCCACGTAGTGCTACTTGGGTGCTTAAGCTTGTGGTCTCCGCTGTGAGATTTGCCAGGCTTCAATTTCTCTAGACCCAGAATTGAAACGCTGGTGGGTTTGTGTTTTGTCACAGCTGAGCCAAAGCAAAGTAGTCGCCATGGATCTTACGAGATTGACAAGAGAGAACCTGCTGAACCTGTGTTGGGATCTGGAGCTAGATTTTAATGATGATATGCCTGCTTCTAAACTCCGCGAAGTGATTCTCGAAAGCAATAGTGACAATGAGGAAATCGAGCACTTCGGGAATATGTACTTATTGGACCAGGAGGAGGAAGTACAAAGGGCGCAAAGAAAGGAAAGATGGCGCCAGGAGGAATTGGAAGCTGAGCGCAGGCATGAAGAACATATAAAAAGGATGCAGGAATTAGATGAAGAGATAGAAAGGCTTAATTGTGAATTGGTGGCATTGCAGCAGAGTGGTCAATCCATAGATGTAGCGCACGAACGGTGCGATGTAGCGGCGGTGCCATTTAAGACCGAAGCGAAGGCTACAGGTCAGACATCTGTAGATGAAGTGCACGAACGGTGCGACGTAGCGGCGGTGCCGATTAAGGCCGAAGAGAGGGCTACAGGTCAGAAATTTGCAGATGTACCGCACGAACGGTGCGTTTCAGCAGCGGTGCCGTTTAGGGCCGAAGAGAGTGCTGCGGGTCTGATATCTGTAGATATAGCGGCGGTGCCGTTTGAGGCCAAAGAGAAGGCTAGTGCCTGTAAGGGAATGGAACAGGTTTTAACCCATTCTGAGGGAAAAGAGCTCGCGGTCACAGCAGGGTGTGAGGGTTCCGTGGTGGTGGAAACGAAGTTAAGATTAACAGAGTGTTCCATCGAACCTTGCAGCCCTGTAGACCATGTTGATGAGCGTCAGAGGCGGACGAAAGGCTCCAGGTTTGGCACCAAGGAATGTGCCAAACGGAGAAAGCGTCCGAAAAACAGAAGCGCGGCAAGGCTCGCGATCAGCGCGGCGCGTTTGACGAGGACCTTCAAACGGCGTGGCGGATTTGCGAGAAAAGGCCCGTTGTCTTCTCTGACTGGCTTAAATCGCATGCGTCTGAGCGGCCGGAGAGTAAGGAACAGAAGTGCGCAATCTACGCGGCCGCGGTCTAACGATGAACTGATAGGCAATCATCAGGACTGGGCGCGCGAGATGGCGGAGGAGCATATCGGTGATGAAGAACGTCAGAGTAGGACGAAAGGCTCCCAGGTCCGCACAAAGAAGCGTGCACAGGGGAGAAAGCGTCCGAAGGGCAACAAAAAGGCAAAGCTCGAGATGAGCACAACGCGTTTGAGTAAGGGTTTCAAACGGCGTGGTAAAATCGCGAGAAAAGTGCCGTTGTCATCTCTGACGGGTCTGTATCGTATGCGTCCGAACCGCCGGAAAAGAAAAGCGCATCGTACGCGGCAGTGTTTGAAGGATAGATTGCTAGGCAATTATCCAGACAGTCCGCGCGAAAAATCAGATGAGCATGTGGGTGCTGGTGAGCATCAGAGATGGGCGAAAGGCTCCGTAGACGGCACCAAGAGACGTGCAAAACGGAGAAAGCGCCGTAAAAACAGGCAGGCAAAAATCGCGACGCGTTTGAGGAATGTATTCAAATGGCGGAGCGAAATTTCAAGAAAGTTGCCGTATCGCAAGCGTCCAAGCGGCCAGAGAACAAAGAAAAGAGAAGCGCATTGTGTGCGTAAGTGGTCGAGGGGCAAGAGACCCTTCCGTTGTTCTCGCGGTGCATTGGACGGGGTGCGGGGCAAAAGAGTCGGTGGTTTTCGAGGGGCAGGAAGCGACAGCAAGTCGGCTTCGAGGAACGTCGCGGGGTTCGGTAGCAGGGCGATTGACGCGTGTTGTAGACCCCGCTTCTCGAGAAAATCGTTCCGGGCGCGACCACCGCGAGTTCGACTCAGAGTTGTTGCGAACAGCTGTTAGCCTCTCGGAAAACGTCGACTCGGGACTGTTGAAAGGAACATTTTGTTTGTTTTTGTGATTTTGTAAATAACTCGTTTGTACTTTGTTTTCGTTAGCGCTCTATCATTTTGGTAGCCTATATGCGTTGTATAGATCTATTGGAAGGATAGTGACACGCATTAGAGCGTACAGAATTAGGCGTTTGTCATCGGCACCGGAGTTGGTTTGTATGCGTCCGAGCCGCCGGACAAAACGAAAAAAAAAAAAAGCACGTTGGGTAGAAAGGCAGACCCTTTCGTCGCTCTATCGACGGCATGTTTGATGGACTGCGGGAGTGCGAGGTACTCAGCGAGAGTAAGAACGCAGGTTGTCAGCGCAGAGCTTTGCGGGGGTCGGAGGCGAAGCGAATGGGTTTTGCCATTGTTCCATTTCCCGTTCGCCTAGAAAGACCCACAGGACGCGACACCGCGCGTTAGTCCCAAAAAGGAGTAGACATCCGTGAGCTTTTGACGATGGTCATTAGTGGATTTATTTTGTTTTGAAATTTGCTTTTGACTGTTTAAGTTGTTTTGGATTTTAATGTGTTTTTTAAGAATCTCGTCTACCAAATAGTGTTTAGGTAACACATTTTTTGGTTTTGTTCATTTCTTGGGCGTTGTACGTTTAGCTAAGGTAAGCGTTGTGCGATTGCATAAACGACACGCATAGGAGCCTGCGTCATGGTAGATACGTGTAAATGAGCAGGAGCAACGTTATGAACTAATTATGACTGAGCGTAGAGACGCAAAGTTATTGCTTGCGAGATTTTTCAGGATTCATGCGAAACTTTTTTTGTTGTTCATTTAATGTTTTGTTCGCATGTGTCCGGTGTGTAAGAAAAGCTAGCTCGTGAGTTTATATGTATGCTTTGTGAAAGTGGCAACAGCAAGGGAACGGTTAGGTGGTATCTCCTCCAGGCAGGAGCACTGTGATGTGCGTTTGCGGATGTATAATAAAGATGTTCCTAATGCAGGTGCAGCACGGCAGTTATGCTTTCGTCTTCTCAAAAGGAATTGACGACTGGCTTTGGCGGCACTAAATTTCGGGAACTAAAAGATAGCGTGAAGTAAAATGCTTCATTTTATGAGTATGATACCTGGTGGGTTACGGCGGATTACTCACGCAAGCACTCGGGTATGCCACGGTGAGCGCATCACTTGACAATTAGTTTTCTTGAAAGCAGTTTGATGGGAAGATTATTATCGGATCGGGATTAGGAGTTTTGGTGAAACCTCAGAGAAACGTCCCGATTGCTGCTTTGTGTTTGGTAATACTGCTTAAGTAAGGTTGCTTTTGGATAATTTGTCGGACTCGACGTGTCTCAGTGCGGGCAGGGTGCTCTCCCGTGCCTGTGGTGGTGTGTATGAATGCTTTTCCCAGAGGGGAGCCACAAGGAACGAGAGGGAAAGAGTCCTTGGCTGAGCGTCATCAGCAGTGGCCTGGAAGACAGCACTACACAGCGACACTTCGAGCAACCTGTGCAGCTGGTCACCCTCAGGTCGCTTCTCCCGCCGGCGGACGAGCTGTTGTGACCGGCGCCGGAGCTGAAGAGGGAGCGGCGCTCCTTTAATCTTCAAACAAGTAACCGAACGACCGGCTGCCTACTGTTAGGACCGGCGCCAGGTCTGACAATGGATCGGCGTTCCTTTTGATGTTCCTTTTTAGTCGCCAAACGGGTTGGCGGCCTGTGTCCGCCATGTATTGTTCCCCCCTGGCCGGAGGGTGCGGCGTCTTGCCGCCACGACACCGTGAGCAGTTCGGGAGACCACAAGTGCAGCTTCTTCTTTGGAAGATGACGGCGGCGGCGGCGGCCGGAAATCGTCCCGCTAATTGAACGAGTCGTTCGGCGACCATTTGAAGCTTGTTTACGGCGGCCCTTTCGATGGATGCAGTCATCAACTTCAGACCCCTCGCCCAGCGACACCCCTTGACGAGGAGGAGCCACGTTCGTGCCACATGGCCGTGCAGTGACCACGCTTCAATTTTGAACGTTCACGTGGACCGTGCGTGCTCGTCACCCTCGCGGGTAATGTGTGATCCGTGGTTGGACGGTGCCCTCTGTACGCGGTCCCCGATCTAGGGATCTGGGGAGGACAGACCCTTTATAATGAGCCCCCACGGCTCATTCGGTGTGCTTTTTTTCGAGAAGAGAACCAGGCAGAACAGAGCAGAACCGAGCAGAACCATGTAGAACCAAGCACCATGGAGCGCTATGTTAGGAGTCATGTAGAGGCCTGCCACGTTTGAGGGCTCACCGTGTAGGGAGTTCGCAATGTATATATTGTAAATAAACCCTCTTCAAGTCTCTCTTCCTCCTGCCTCGACAACTTCATCCCGGACCCCCGGTGTCTGGAAACCCCGGTCGCAACAGCTTGCACACAGTGAACCCGGTTCAAGCCCAACTTTGTCTATACTAAGTTTTTTTTTATTTCGCGTGTTAGTTGTTACGAACACCGGTGGCGGCGGTGGCGGACGACTACGGCACTATGCGTGACCCGAGTTGTGATCTCATGACAGTTTTCGCTGTAAAAATGGCCCCATTTTTAATGAGCTTGCGACACTACCATCGCGCTTGAGCGAAATTCACGGAAAATGAAGGCTCGCATTATTATATGCATTGTTTCGCATCGTGTAATGTAGCAGGTTCGACTGAGTTGTTCACGGTGATTGCATTTTTATGCCGAGACATACATGCCAATGAAGGTCTTCCATAAAGTTTTGACATGGTCACCAAATGAGGTTAAGCGTGCAAATATCATTCACCAGCGTGGGGGCATATTTTATTCGCGAAACGTTTTTGCGGCCCTCGGTATGAATAGAAATGTAAGCACAGCAAGGCAGCCAGTGCTTTATGGTCGCCGGTGAATAATCTGGGGTGAGGGGTGAGAGGAGAGATCGTCAGCAGCGCGGCCTCCAATGAGGTCAGCGAACAAGCACTAACCGCGGTGCGCGCCACCCCCGCGCCGCCGTGTTCGTCGCCCGCGTCAGCCCCATTGTCAGGGCGGACGGGTGAAAGCAAATCGCAGACCATAGCGTCGTCGTCGTTTCGCAGTCATTGTACGGCGACGACTGGAAATGCGCACGGCACCATCGTGCTCTCCTTGCTCTCTCCTACGCGTCAAATTATCTTCTTTGCTGCGTGCACGGTGTGATTTACGAGCGCCTAAAGTTTAGAGCGAGTGTGTTCGCGTCCGAAAGGACATAAATAGTGGCGCCCTCCGTTTGCAGAATCGCGCCCTGGGCCGACTCATTTTCGTTTTCAGCGTCCCTGGGAAAGGAAGAAGACAAAGTACTCGGACGGGGGCGTGTTGCATTCAACGCAGCGCCCGTCAACAGGGTAATTGCTGGCAGCTCTCCAAAGGGATGCTTCTTGTTTGCCTCATAACACGATTACGGTCCGGCGGAGACTGGTCACCCGGAGCTGGCGAGCCTGAAGAACGTGTGCACGGCCGGACATGTGTGAACGTATGCGCTGTTTACTCAATAAGGGCGACGTCTTCGACTGCTTTAATGCTGTCCGTCAAACAGCGGCGGGTCCCGTTATAATACTCACAATTGGCTCGCACGCAGGAAGTACTATACACCGCTCTTACGATTCCGCCGACAGCGACGCAGATCAATTACGTTATACAGCTTGCCACGACTTGTCATTAGGGTGTCTGGTACATGTGCAGTGTAATTTGCGAGAGAGGTACGCGTTCGCGAAAGACGTTTTTCGAGACAATGCCAGTTCAGTTGAAGGCCTATTTGGTTAAGGCTAATGTCACTCTATGCAGATTAGTGTGTAAAGGCACATAATCATCACCTTAATCTTGCAGGACGGAAGAATGAAGTGTTTGCGGTTGGCTTAAGGAAAACGTTGGAAACTTGTTTCCTGCTACCCAATTGCATTTTCCCCTAAAACACCACAAAATAACTTGTAAAAGAAGGCAAAGTGGACAAGAAAAAAGAATGACCCAGAAGTTCAAACAAAATGTGTACTTATGGTGAGCCAGGGCTGAAAAAAGTACTTTCAAATTGTATCGCGATAAGATGCGAGATTCTCGAGCAAGAAGCATTGGGGATACATCTACAGCATACTCCCAAAATGAATATACCCGATACAATACTTCCCGATTGTATCATGAGATCCTTTGATGCCCCGCCGCGGTGGTCTAGTGGCTAAGGCACTCGGCTGCTAACCCGCAGGGCGCGGGTTCGAATCCCGGCTGCGGCGGCTGCATTTCCGATGGAGGCGGAAATGTTGTAGGCCCGTGTGCTCAGATTTGGGTGCACGTTAAAGAACCCCAGATGGTCTAAATTTCTGGAGCCCTCCACTACGGCGTCTCTCATAATCATCGAGTGGTTTTGGGACGTTAAACCCCACATATCTATCAATCAATCAGATCCTTTGATAAAGTTGCAATTTTGCTATTATAGATCTATGCAATGTTGCAGCGAATGCCGAAGTTGAAAATTCTTTACTTGAAAATGTCTTAACTGCGGCCAGTTTAAGAATACTTACTAACGTGTAATCTTTTTATTTTTTCTACGAGAGAATTGGTGCCACATAGGAGCTTGCCAGATGTGTTACATGGGGCAAAAAGCGTCACAGGATAGCACTGGTATTCACACTATCGCAACTTCTAGTCCTGCTTAACTGCTTATTCGTATAACAACACACACACACACACACACACACACACACACACACACACACACACACACACACACACACACACACACACACACACGGTGAATAAACTTAAGGGATATTATGAGAGTAGAACCAAATATTCGAAAAATAAATAAATAAACAAGCGTTTTACTACGATAAATGAAGCCAATGTTCTCTCTTTTACACTCATTTGGCACTCATTGTAGTATTTTTATGCGGCTCTCTGTTGATTGATTAGGCTTTATTACTATACAACATTTAACATTCAATTTAGGGACAAGTGCACTGTGTGACATCGTAGACTGCTTTTAAAACAGACCGAAATAATTGTTTTTTGTCGTTGTCTTAATTTCACACGTGCTGCACTGTGAGTATTTTTTTTGCCTTTCAAGAAAGAACGTGAAACGCTAAATAAAACCACGCGCCTGTGCTATCAGACTGCAGCGCTTTTGAACAGGCTTCGAGCGGAACCACCGGCGCACGGACCATCAGCCTGTCGACTCTTAGCGACGAGGGTGTTCCTGTCCCAGGTGTGGCGGTCAGAAATGTCGACGCTCTGAGTAGCCGAAGCTGAAGCCATGGCTGCTCATTTCACCACTGTCCATGTGTCGGTTGTTTCACTCGAAGCACTCCTGAGAGTGCTGCTGCACAATGGCCTACGAGCGTAGTAACGAAGTACTTTCTCCGGCTTGCTTTGAACGCTGAAACATCACTACTTAGCATGTACTTTTTCCACAAAAAATCACATCAGTTGTTTTATAATGCCCTCTCCAGCGTAAATGCACTTGACTTCAAAGTGAACAACAGAAATGTTACGTCATTTATCTTAAATAAGAAATTGAGCGCAGTATACAAATGCCCTAATGAGAGCCACATGGCGGTAAACCCCATTGTTAGTTTTTCCGGTTGAGGTTAAGACGTTCTTCGTCAATACTTGTTTTTAGTTGCATGTCGCCCTTTACAAACACTATGTAGGCCACACCCCTAAAAGCTGCGAAAATAGAGTAGCTCGCTGGATTCCGTGCCGACCGGTTGTGCCCTCACGATATCCGACGACAGCGAAGCTCTGGCTGACTGAGTTGGTCCTACGCCATCTCCTGTCACGGACAAGAGCTCTCGCAAGTGGTGCCCCGTCCTCGGACTCCTGTGACCGTGTTTCCATTTTTCCTATCTCCCTTATATCGTCACTCGCTGTCCTTGCGCATCTCTCTCTCTCTCTACCTTTGATCCCATCCTTTTAATTCCTCCTCACTCCTATCCTTTGTGAGCTACTGTTGAGGTGTCGCACGGTGATGCAGACAGTTAAGGGGATCACTTTTTTTTCTTTTCCCTCTTATAACCACAATCTGAAAATAGAGTATGATGTATCGTGAACTTAGGTTCTGAGGTCAGGCAATATAAGAGTAAGTTGCCACGAAAAATAGCACTAAAAAGTTCGTGAGGACGCTCATGAGAAAACCGGAGTTCTGTGTATATTAAGTATCTCCAGTTCCTTTCCTAACGACTTTAAGATTTGTTGTTATAATTTTCATTATTATAATGGAACAAAATTTTGCTTTTTCTGTATATTGTAGGCGAAAAGTTTGCTGCTCTCAGCGCTAAGCATGTTCACTTCATTTTACCTTTGTCCACAACATCGCCTGAACACTAAACTCGCGTAAAATGTAAACTTGTAAGTAGTAGCGAAGAAGCAGACAATAAAAATATAAATAAATAATAGATGGAATAAAGGAGGATGTTACAAAAAGATAAGTTACAGTTAATAAACCGCAAACAAAATATACAGCGGCGTAGGTAATGCGTGGAAGGCAAACAGAGCGCAGCAAAGAGAGAAATTGTGCCTACAATTAATTTATTTTAAAAATATTTTCTGCATAATTCAATACGAACAGCAAAGACACACTACGCTGAAGTTTTATCTATTTGGTAAATTCTTGAGCTGTTGCAGCTAGCGCCGATACAGGTGGTAAGACAGTTGTTAGAATCTGACTTCGTAATCTAAGTCAATATTATTGTGCGTAATTAGTGCTTACATTCACCAGATTTGTCAGATACCGGTGTGAAAAAAGCGAAACGCAAAGCAACCCCATCTCTGCCTTCTTGAGACTTTGTAACAAAATCTCACCAAGACAAACTTCTATAACGACAGTATAGCCGCATCTGAATTTAACTGAATGATGCCGCAAGCATTGGAATACGCAGGAGGGTACCGTGGCTACAAAGAAGGCTCAAGGCACCGAGAGAGCTAAGAAGAAAAAATTTAGAAACAAAATGTTTGTGACACGTGGACGTACACATGTTTTTGTCGAAATGGATAGACTGCCTCCACGTGACTTTGGTCCACCAATACCTATGCGTATAAAACTAATCGCATATGCTCACCTAAGCACTCTGGCAAAAAAGTGAAGGAGTGCCGCTGTCACTATATTTCTTGACGTTGCTTAGAGTCTGCAGTATCATCTGGAGAAGCACATTCCAGCAGACGTTTATTGTTTCGCATGGTGGCGTTTATAAGAGTATCTTGTACCTTAAAATACTCGATACAATATTGAATGTATCAGAAATACAGATACTCTTTTTGTGAGACATATCGTGATACAGATAAAAGATACCCAAAGAATATCTAAGATAGTATCTAAGATACCTGCAACTTTGATACTGCCCAACCCAGGTGAGCACAAGAAAGCAACAGTTGTGTCAACAACTTTAAGCAGCGATTTTAAGGTCATCATAAAAAACAGCGCAATCATGAAAACTTTAGAAGCGACCTGAGGTAGTGCATCTCTTTGATATACTTGTTTTCGCTGCTACGTTCAACACTTATATCTTCATGAAAGAGTAATTCGGCTGGATTTTCTGACTCTCGATGACGGGAAGAACTGACCACACATGCCGTTGTGGCAAGAGAAGCTGTTTATACGTTCTCATAAAATCGGAGTTCACTGATTTGAGCAACCATGTGTAGCCCTTCTGTGTATCATTTTACGTGCACTAAGTGTTCACTTTCTCTCTTCTAAGTAGCCCATTTTCCACACCCCTCATTGCAGGTTATGAAATCGAGCACTCAGCTTGACTTTCTTCCAGCCTTCTTTTTTGTATGTCTGTCAGTTTGTGTGAAGGAAAATTGACAATAACTGACCTTATTTGCTAAATAAGCAATTTTATATATTCGCATATACTGTTTTCGCTAGAAATGTCTTGGACAAGATTCTTGGGAAAGTTGTTTCGCACACACTTTGACATTGTGCACGAGCAATATTGTTTGGCGATCGGGCTGCACTTACTGAGATGGTGCAAATGATAACGTCGACGACGGCTGAACAAGCTGTAGGAATTATTGACATTAGGATGGTGTAGTAGCAGCAACAAATATAATATTACTATTACTTATCCCTAATTAGTTAAATATACACAACGTCCGGTGTTCCGCTATGCACGCCTATAGTCAGTCAATTTTTTCACCCTTGGAAAATTCCCCGCGTCGTGAGCGTTCAAACCGTTCCCGCATGGCGCTTGTGCCGGGAAGCAGTCGTTGAGATGTAATTGGCCGAGCCTGTCGAACGTATCGCGTGGGCCGTGCTCATTGCAGTCAGCACCCTGGGCGGCACGCAGCTTGAAAGGTGCTTGCGCATTGTTCTGAGTTCCAGGCCTTTCCTGCCGCGATTGCCTTCTGAGGCCGGCGCTAAAACTCGGCCCCTTGCCCAAGCCCGCACTGGTGCGCTGCTGCTGGAGTCGAATTTATGATTGTGATTCCCCGCATGGCCTTTGCCTTTCTCGTCACGTATCACCATGCGCGCTGGTACGCAACGCTGAGAAACGAGCAGCCTTGGCGCGCAGCCCACGCTGTCGTATATCCAGACGTGGTAACGAACCTTTCCCGCACATAACAATATTCACTTTTTCCAGCTCGCTCTGCCCGCGCGCGTCGACAGCTTTTCCATATGCTGATTGCCGTCGAGGAGGGGAGTTGAGACGCGGCTTGGTTTCTGCCAGGTCGTTTCTTCAACTTTTTAGTTCAGCCACGCCATGGAAGTTCACCGCGTTCGAGAATAAGGAACTGCCAGTGAATAGTTTCCACGCGGGAGAGCGCGGGTGAGAGATAAAAAGCGAAGAACGTGCCCCTTCCCGAAAGTGTGCTGTAGGTTCTCATTTACATCTCTCAGTTGGCGCGAATTTGTTGCATGCCACGTGCGCCGCCTGCCAGGACAAACATGCTCAAATCTCCTCTCTCCTCGTGTACCCTTAGCTCAAGAAAGAAAAGGCAAGCGATGAAAGTAAAAATGAAAGCCGGCTGTTGCTGGCAGCATGCACTAAGGAAGGTGGCAAGAAACGTTCGTCGTGGGGGAGAAATGAAAGGATGCAAGAGGAAAGAGGCTGGCAGGCATAATAAAAGAAACAGGGCGAAAATAGGCTGACGGCGGGACGTGGGCGCCGTAATAAGCGAAACCTATATTTTCCGCTGCAACGCGACACCTCTGGCCGCCTGTCGCGTCGTTTTGGTGCTGCCTGCAGTCGCTCCAAAGCGCTAAGCAGCCGGCTTCCCGACTGTGCCCACCGCTCACAGGGTGAACACTGCAGCGTCCTTGCTGTGCCGTCCACCGGCCCAGCAAGGCGCACCGTTGTGCGCTGCTCAATTCGGTCGCAGCTAGGAAAGCGGGCAGGCTTCCGCGTCACGTCCTGCTGGAAGGCCATCGCTGATGGCGGAGGAAGCCGGATGGATGTCGTGTTGAGCTCTCTTCGGCCGACGTCCTTAAGTGCCCGGCTACGAATATTGCTTTGAAAGCAGTTCTCGCGGCGCCCAACTTTACTTTGTTCTTGGTGCTTTCAGCCCGAGATCCGAGCTGAGAGCCCTGACGGGACAGAAACAGCCGGAAAAGGTGGAGAGAAAACAATGGTCGCTCACGAGACGAGGAATAACCAGAAAAAAAAACAGCCTTGTCAAAATCTCCCTGTTGTGTACGAGTTGTGCGTTTTCTCATTCACCGTTTTGCCGGGCGCGCATTGTGTCCACCATCGTTATATCGATCTGTTGCGTAATCAAAGAAGGGCTGGTAATTCTGTATCTCACCAGCGAACAGTAAAGGGATGCTCTTGGGCACAGAAATGGCCTCTGTGGTAAGGCGGCCTTTCGAGCACGATTCCGTGCATTGAAATTCCGTGCCGTTCGGGGGCACAAACTTCTTTCTTGACCACCGATATCCAGTACGCTAAGGAATGACGGGTGAGATTGTTTCAAATCAACCCTCCATTGAATTTCACTTATATTTCATGTTGATTTTGCTACATCGCACATGTTCAGGATTTTCGAAAGGAAATGCTGTAGCATATTATTGCATAAATTTCCCAGATAGGCGTATCAAGCAACTGCCTTTTTAGGAGGTACGGGGCTTAAGTGGTGTCTAGGCCTCTTACCTTGTAACATTATATATGTGTTTCCGCACGTAGGACGAAGCGTTTGGATAAATAAAAATATTCATACAAAATGTGTAAATTGTTCGTCAGTACTGATACCGTACGCCGGCTAAAAAGGGAATCACAAAATCAAGCGATTTTCTTGTGTGAAATTACCGCTTTTTACTGGAACGCGATCCCAGTTTCATTTTCGAGGTCATGTTTCTGATCTCCCCGATGTTTTTTTTTGGACAACGTTCAGTGAAGCCCGTCCGCGCGGTGATCCGAGGCAAGCAGGACTTCCTGTCAGCCGAGTTCCGCGCCGAGGTGGAGTGCGAGGCCGAAGGATCGCTGCCACCGGCGCTCATCTCGTGGTGGCTAGACGGCGTGCGCCTGAACACGTCGCTCGCCCAGACTCGACTGTCGGCCGGCGGCAACGTCACCACTTCGCTGCTTGCTTCGTGCCCAGGCGAGGGACAATGGACGCCAGCTCAGGTGCGTCGCCACCAACCCCATTTAAAA